>OU696696.1:106049795-106052295 GCA_916050605.2 Platycheirus albimanus
GCTCATGATCAAAATGAAATCCATGGCAACGGCTGAAATACAAAAAAATGAATAGGTAATAATTTGGAAATAATATCCAAGGAAACTTCAGACGTAAATAAAACAAAATAAAAAAAAACATAAGCCAGAGCTACAGTACGTTTGCAACGAACTGTTGGATACCCTATTCCCCACATGTTTGTATATGTATATGCATATGTGTTCGCCTCCTTCGCAGCCAGCCGCTGTTCCAGTATCGGAAACAAAATTCTTCTTTAGCAGGCAGGGAAAAATTCAATAAAATAAATTTTGTTTGGCCGATGTACAATAACTGCTGTCACAATAAAAAAAGGCGTGTGCCAAGCCTACAGCTGAGACATTTTATTGCCAGGGTAATCACTATATGAGCTCATCATTCAATTTTAAGCTTGCAGATCAATTTGAACAAAACAAGACAAAAACTAAAATTTTTAGAAATTAGATTTTGATAGGAAATTAGCGATTATGTGTGTCCTATTATACCTGGAGCAACAATAAATTTAATCGTCGTAAGCGCGGACAATTGGTTCCAGGGCATCCAGGAATCAGAAGAGACGATACTCTAGGTCGAGTATATACAATCCACCCCAATTCCGGTGAATGCTTTTTTTTACGAATTCTTCTTCACAATGTTCCTGGACCAGTTTCTTTCGAAATGTTAAGAACAGTCAACGGTAAAATAGAACAAACATACCATGCAGCGTGCAAAAACTTGGGACTTCTTGAAGATGATGAACACTGGAAACAAACTTTAGTTGATGCCTCCGCAACACAGTCACCATCACAAATAAGAGATTTGTTTGCGATATTGAAAATGTTCTGTCAGCCAACTGAACCTAAAAGCTTATGGGACCATTTTAAAGAAAGTATGTGTGAAGATATATTACATCAAGCACTTTCTGAGCAAAGAAACAACGACCTACAATTTTCTAATGACATCTTCAACCAAGGTTTAGTTTTGATAGAAGATAAAGTTTTAATGGTGACTGATAAGCGAATTCATAATTTTGGCTTTCCAGAACCAACAAGGATTAATCAAATGGATTTTCAACACCAATACACAAGAGAAATCCAATACGACAAACAAAGTTTATGCCAGTACGTGCGGGAAAATTTAACAAAACTTAATTCCGATCAAAAAACGGCTTTTAAAAAAAATACAAAAAAGTGTTGGTTTGGAAAAAGGAACACTTTTTTTTATAGACGCACCTGGAGGAACTGGTAAAATTTTTTTGATTAATCTCTTACTAGCAAAATATAGAGCAGAAGGTAAAATTGTGCTTGCCGTTGCTTCTTCTGGAATCGCAGCAACCTTGCTTAATGGAGGCAGAACTGTTCACTACACTTTTAAGCTTCCAATAAACATTATTGCATACCAAGAAGCAACGTGCTCTATTTCAAAAAATAGTGCCATAGCCAAAGTATTCCAAGAAGCGGTCCTTATTATTTGGTATGAGTGCACAATGAGTAATCAAGCTCAGATTGAGGCTGTAAATAGAGTTTTAAAAGATTTGAGATCTTCGTCAAAGCTTATGGGTGGAGTCACAATGGTTTTCTCTGGGGATTTTAGACAAATAATGCCAGTGATTCCCAAAGGAACTCGAGCAGATGTCATCAAATCTTGCCTTAAATCATCTTCTATTTGGCGATATGTCCAAAAACTTCAACTCAAAATAAATATGAGAGTACAGATTGAAAATAATAGTGACAATTCCCAATTCACATCACTACTCCTCAGAATAGGCAATGGAAAATATACTTTATCAGATTCTAACATAATTGAATTAAACGTCTTAAACGAAAGTTTTGGACAAATTGTTCATAGCGTACAACAACTTATTAAGTGCGCGTATGGAGACTTGAACGCCTTAGAATCTAACCATTTTCTTGGTTTTGCGAAAGAGCTATTGTGTCACCAAAAAATTGCTCTGTGGATGAAATCAACCAAATCGTGCAAATGAATTTAAGAACAGAGTTACATAAATATAAAGCCATTGATAGTGTTATGTTATAAATGATAATGACAGTGTGCACTACCCTCAGGAATTTTTAAATTCACTCAGCCCAGTGGGTCTGCCGCCGTATCAGCTTAACTTAAAAATTGGTACACCAATAATTCTGATAAGAAATCTAAGTCCTCCAAACCTATGCAACGGAACACGACTCCAAATCAAAGAACTTTCCAAAAATATAATAAAGGTTCAAATTCTAACTGGACCAGCAGTAGGACAATATGCTCTTATTCCAAGGATACCAATCATACCAACAGATCTTCCTTTTCAATTCAGACGGGTACAATTTCCAATCAAACCATGCTTTTGCATGACAATTAACAAGGCTCAGGGTCAATCATTTAAATTTATTGGGGTTGACCTAAGGGAAAATGTTTTTTCCCATGGTCAGCTTTATGTTGCTTTTTAAAGAGTTAGCTCAAAAAATAATCAGTATTTACTTCTTCCTGAAAATAATAAAACTGCCAACA
>OU696696.1:106072403-106219903 GCA_916050605.2 Platycheirus albimanus
AAATCAAATTTTCTAGTAAACTATACATTCGATTTCAATAAAATTTTGGTCACAAGAAGTCATTCATAATTTTATTAATATGGCATTTCAAAATTTTCAAAAACTTTTTTTTGATTTTTTATAATTTTTTCAAAAAAAGTTTTGGTTTTCGAAATATGTTGGAAACGGGTATATTTATTTTTTTTTTAAACTATTTTTCAAATGTAAACTACAGATTGCCATATCTATTTGCATACTCAAATAAATTTCAAATATTTTTTGAAAAAGTTTTTCAGAAATAACCTTTTAAAAAAAAACTGGTCGAACGATTTTCAATATTTTTACTTGCGATTATAGGAACTATAAGGCAAGTTATGGATTCGTGCAGAAAAAAAAATTTGAGATAACAATCACACATGACATTACGATGATGGAGAAGTCGAAAAAAGTGGGTCTGGAAATTCTGTCCTTCTGTCTGTCTGTCTGTCTGTCTGTTCGCGCCTTTGGAGGCTGAACGGGTTTGCCGATTTGCTTCAAATTTGGTATATAAGATTTATTTGGCCGCCCCTCGGAACAATTTTTTTTACTTTTGCTCTAGGTCCAAAAATAACGGCACCTGCCATACAATCTTGAAGACAAAAATTGATTTTCTCAAAAACGGCTCTTACGATTTTGATTAAACTTTCAGAATGCGATTTTTGCAAGACAATCTATCTTTTGGTTAGAAATTTTTTTTCAAAATGTGTCTAATAACGGTACCTCTCATAGAACCAGTATTTTCAAATCAAATTTTCTCGTAAACTATACATTCGGTTTCAATATTATTTAATAAAACTTTCAGAATGCTATTTTTGCAAGACAATCTATCTTTTGGTTAGAAATTTTTTTTCAAAATTTGTCTAATAACGGTACCTCTCATAGAACCAGTATTTTCAAATCAAATTTTCTCGTTAACTATACATTAGATTAGATGGCCACAGGAAGTCATTCATAATTAATATGGCATTTCAAAATTTTCAAAATTTTTTTTTTTTGATTTTTTATAATTTTTTCAAAAAAAATTTTGGTTTTCGAAATATGTTGATTTGATTTTTTTTTTTTTTTTGATTTGATTCTTTATTTAGCTTTAGCTATTAAAATTACAATGTTTATCTTAAAACTAGTACAAAGAAAAAACTTTGGTTGATCAATTTATTATACATAATTAGACTTTACATACAATATCAGATTTTTTTTAAATACCATAACATTATTTTCAGACTTTAAGTGAATTGGCAAGTTATTAAATAATCGAAAGCCTTTATGGAATAAAATATTCTGAGCTTTATTTGTGCTTAAGAAAGGTAGTCTAAAATCATTTGCATTTCTTAAATTATATGGTTGTACATCTGATACATAAACTATTTGATTATATAGGTAATTAGGCAACAATTTATTTTTTATTTTAAATATAAATACAAGTACATTCATAATAGTTCTTTGGTTAATGGTAAGCCATTGTAAAGTGTTTAGCATTAATTGTATAGGTGTTAGCATATTACACATTAAAATGCACCTCATACCTCTATTTTGCAGTTTCTGTAACCGCTCAGTCATTTGGTTAGTTCCCAAAAATAGAATTGTTGAACAATATTCGAAATGAGGTTTAATCATCACATTAAATATTTTTATTGCACAATTTAATGATACCCTACGCCGTATTCTATGGAAAAACCCAATTTTGTTTGCTATTTTATTACATATATAGGTAATGTGATTCTCGAAACTTAGTTTTTTATCTATGATAACGCCTAGATACTTTATTTCGTTTACTTTTTCTATAACATTTCCATTAATTACAATATTTTCAGTAGAGTTTCCATTAATTATTATTGCTTTTGTTTTGCCTATATTAAGTTTTAATTTATTCATTTTAAAATAGTACTCTAAGTTCTTTAAATCCTCATTCAATCGATAGATGCACTCCTCTGCAGAACTTCCAGAAACAAATATAAGAGTATCATCAGCGAACAGTCTAGCCTGTGCATGACGAAGGACGTTCTCCAAATCGTTGATGTAAATTATGAACAGTAGTGTTCCCAAAACTGCTCCCTGTGGAACACCCAGTCTTACCGCCATATTTTCAGATAATTTATCAGCCACTTTGGTTCGTTGGGATCGGTTTGATAAATAACTTTTAAACCATTCGAGTTCTACTCCATCCACGCCATATTTATACAACTTCTGAACCAGTATGTCCCGATCTATGGTTTCGAATGCTCTTTGAAGGTCCAAAAAAACTGCAACTACAACTTTTTTATCGTGAACTTCTGTTTTCCATTGCGTAACGACTAAATTTAGAAGTGATTCACAGCTGTGTTTTTCGCGAAACCCGGATTGGAAGTCCGATAAATAGCTGTTAACTTCCATATAACTCTGTAGCTGTTTATGTACCACTTTTTCTAGGACCTTACTCTCAGTCATAAGCATGTTGACTGGTCGAAACTCCGCTGGATTTACCGTTTTTTTGACTTTCTCGATTGGAACTACATTTGATTCCTTCCAGTGATCAGGAAAAATGCCACCACTCAGCGATCCATTGATAAGGTCCAAGAAGCAGGGACCCGCAATGTCAAAAGCAGCCAACAACATTTTAGTCGACAAACCGTTGTAGTCTTTTTTACCATTCATTTTGTTCAGGGTGTTCTTAAGTTCAATTGAACAAGTATTGATTAAACCAATCCGTGTTGTATCCATTTGTACTTATTGTTTTGGAGATCATCATTTTACCCATAATTGCTTTTATTTTTCCACTAAAAGATTTGGCCGATTCGTTTACTTCATTGGAAGCTAAATATATTTCATAATTAATAAGTTCTCTACGAAAAACGTTCTCATTAAATACCAATGAATTAATCAATTTTTTTGTTTGATTTTTATTAACCCGGCTTTTTTCAAAAGTGATTACTAATGATTCGTGGTCACTGATTTTAAATTCGTTAACTACTTTGGCTTGTACATTTTGATTGTTTGTTATCACGTAATCTATTAAAGTAGATGAGTTTTGCGTTATTCTTGTAGGTTCCGTCACTATTTGCTTAAAAGAGATGTCTGATATATGATCATAAATTCGTTTTTTATAAGAACTGTTTGAAAACCAATCTATGTTAAAATCTCCCATTATAATAATATCATTATGTGTTGAACATATTATATCCTCAATATTATTTCTAAAAAAATCACAAAAAGTTTCTTCCGGTGAGTTTTGTTTATTCGGAGATCTATAGACAGCTACTAATAACATGCTTACATTGTTTGCCCGGACTTTTATAACTAGCCACCATATCATTTTACCCATGGCAATTTTACAGATTTCTTCGACTTGCCATTCAGGTTTAATAAAAAAAAGCACACCTCCTGTATGGCTGGAGATGCTATCACATCTTATTACCTTATAATCTTTAAGTTTTATTTCAGTGTCTTCAATATCTGATGTTAAATGCGTTTCAGTAGCACAAATAAAATCAAAATTGTTATTTGGTACAATCACTTCTAACTGGGGTAAATTTGTTCGAATGCCCCCAATATTTAAACAAAGGCATTTAATCAAAGATATTGATTGCTAATAAATAATTTTTTCATTTTCAATTTTTAATTTTCGCTTAAGCGTACGACAGCTGCTATCCCTGCAATCGTGATTTATATCAATGTCACTCAAATTAAGTCTTTGTTTTGCTTTTATACAATTAACACATTTTAGCCTTTCATCTGTACATTCTTTATAAGTGTGACCCTTTTCCCCACATTTAGCACATACCTGGCAAGTCTCTTTACAGTGAGTTGATGTATGGTTAAAACCCCAACATTTAAAACATCTTAGAACATTCAAACTTTCATATACCGCGCATCTATCCCATTCAATGTTTAATTTCTTTAAATTCATTACACTTTCAAACCCTTTACCGTCTATTTCGAATAAGGCATTATAGACCCGCTGGTTCTTATGCGATTTATACACTTTTATACATTTGATTTCACTGCACTGGATATTATTTTGCTTTTTTATTGCATCGATTATTTTATCTCCTTCCATATTTTCGCTCAACCCGGTTAATAAAAATTTAGGATAACGCATTTTCGGCAAATGCACCTCGTATTTGTCACTCAATTTTTCTTTCATTTCACTCGCCAATTTTGATCTTGCCTCATTATTTTCACACCTAATGGCAACCGCGCCGTCATGCCTATTAGAAATTGCGCTCACTCCTACATTAAGCTCCGACGGTTTTATTTTTTCTTTTATTTCGCTCTTTGTTTGCTCACTTTCTTGTTTTGATTTTGGTATTAGTAACACTGGTGCACTTGCATTCATTCCAGCTGATTTCTTTAGTTGCTCAGCATATGTGCTTTTACTCTTTTCACTGCATTTTAATTCTTTTACTATATCTGTTCTCATCTCTTTCACACTTTCTATAATTGAATTATTATTATCTGTCATCTTCATCACATTATTGCATATTTTCTCACTTTGCTCTTTAAAAGATTTACTGAAATCATTAACTTTCTTTATCTCTTCTACACTCTTTTCACATATACTTTGCGCATTCTTCATTTCGTCTATTCTTTTAATATACCCGTCTTCGATCGCTTGCAGTAAATTCATAATTTCCCGTTTATTATTGTCCAGCGCTATTTCAAATTCATTTTTGTATTCCTTTAAATATTCACTATTTTTCTCAACGGCAACCGACATTTCCTTTAATGCAAAATCAACATTGTGAATATACAAGATACAATCACTGCAAACGAATCTTATATTTTCACACGTTTCTAAGACATTCGCGCTATATGAATCAACACCGCTGCAGCTTGCCGCGGCGTGGAAGACTTTATTACAAACGCCCGCACATCTTATTCCTGTTTCGCCGCGAATAGATTTTTTACACTTTCTACAATCGTTTTCCATTTTTAATGAACTCGAATCCACATTTGGAGTTTGTAGATTCAAGCCGATAAAAAAGTTTTATTAAAAAGATCAACTAAATAAGTTTTTTCTTTGAATCACTGAGAGCACTTTTAAACACGTCTATCTCTATCAACTGTTTTTCTGTTGGATCAATATACCCGTTATATTGATTTTTTTTTAAATTATTTTTCAAATGTAAACTACAGATTGCCATATATTTGCCTACTCAAATAAATTTCAAAATATTTTTTGAAAAAGTTTTTCAAAAATAACCTTTAAAAAAAAAACTGGTCGAACGATTTTCAATATTTTTTTTCCTAGATTGACGTATAGCTTTGAAATTTTATTGCATACTTAGTTTTTCCTAGAAAACTCTTAAACTAATTTAAAAAATAAAAGAATTTTCGAAATTATTTTAATTTTTTTTAATATCCATATATGCAGCCACTAAGCAATTCATAAGAGCAAGTTCGTGCGACCCAGTCGCGCATTTTATTTTTTTCTAGAATGACGTATAGCTTCAAAATTTTATTGCATACTTAGTTTTTCCGAGAAAACTCTTAAACTAATTTAAAAAATAAAAGAATTTTCGAAATTATTTAATTTTTTTTTAATATCCATATACGCAGCCACTACGCAATTGCTTATCATAAGAGCAAGTTCGTGCGACCCAGTCGTGCATTTTATTCTTATAGCACCTACACGCTCTGACTTATGGTCATTCCTCAAATGAACCATCCTCTATAGATTTTTGAGGAAACACACAAAATTGTCGAAAAAACTGTTGATCCGATAGCAAAATCACTGACTGGGTTAATCTTAAGATTGTGTCAAAATTTCACGAAAATCAGTCCACAATGTAGTTAGATCAAAGGTGGACACTTTTGCCTTTAACCATGAATCAACATCAACATAAGTGGGGTAGTGCTGGACTGACGTGCTCCGGTGGTTGTTGGGCATAATGTTTTAGTGTTGCATATATCAAGCCAGATATTTTGTATCCTTTATACATAAGAAGTTACAAACTATAAATATTATAAAATAGTCTACTAAAGATAAGATAACTTCCTGTCTCTTTTTTTCAGTTGTTTTGATAGGAGATTCAGGCGTAGGGAAAAGTAATTTACTTTCCAGATTTACAAGAAATGAATTTAATTTGGAATCTAAATCAACTATTGGTGTTGAGTTTGCTACGAGAAGTATAGAGGTAGTTTTGTTCGAGTTCTCAATCCGTTTTCTGTATTTGAATTTTTTTCACCAGGTGGACGGAAAAACTGTCAAGGCCCAAATATGGGACACGGCTGGACAAGAGAGATATCGTGCTATAACTTCAGCTTACTACAGAGGTGCAGTGGGAGCACTCCTTGTCTACGACATTGCCAAGCATCTTACTTACGAGAATGTTGAGCGATGGTTACGCGAGTTAAGAGATCATGCCGACCAAAACATTGTTATTATGCTTGTTGGCAATAAATCTGATCTTAGGCATTTGCGGACTGTACCTACGGATGAAGCAAAGTCATTTGCTGAACGAAACGGACTTAGCTTCATTGAAACATCAGCTCTGGACTCAACTAATGTTGAAACAGCATTCCAGAACATTCTCACAGGTACATAAAAGAATAGATGGACAAGAATATCTATTAGTTTTATTAGTTAACAACAACTTATCTAATTTTCTCTATCATTTTTTTTTAGAGATTTATCGTATTGTGTCGCAAAAACAAATACGAGATCCTCCAGAAGGTGATGTCATTCGGCCGACTAACGTCGAGCCAATTGATGTGAAGCCAACAGTTACCTCAGATGTTCGCAAACAATGTTGCCAGTGACCGCAACGCGTACTGTTATCTTCCCTTATTATATTCCATTAATTCTTTACAATGAAGTTTTATGTATCGATAAAAAGATGTTATCCGGTAAAAAAAAAAAACATGTTTAAACAAAAACGTATTGCTTAAAAATTTGTTTATTCTAAATTTATCAAAATATTTTGTTCTAACTTAAATAAATCAATACACTTACCAAACACTCTGAAAATTTAAATAATTTATGGTGAATTCCACGACATTTTCTGATTCGCCTTCAGATTGGATATTTCAAGATTTTTCTGGTTGCATGGAAAATAAAATGAGATTGATTTGGTTTTTGTTGTTGTGTGTGTGTCATGGACAGCTGAGATGATAGTCCACTTCTTCGTCTGATTGATATGCAACAACATCTTTGACGGAATGCCTACCGTTTTTCTTGATTGATTCTGTGATTTTTTTTTGGGTCGCTAGATCAAAATTTTTTCGTGTGAAATATGATCTAACATCAAAAAGTGTTTTTCGTTTAAGCATAGCTCATATCTTTTTGTGGTGTTAGATCAAATTTTACCTCCCAAATGAAATCTCATTTTAAATTGAGATTTAACACGTTTGCACACACACTACAATAATTTGACATTTCTGAAACGTCAAATTTTGTTGTTTATTTTTTTAGCATTCTGTGAATTTCATTGTGGAAAAAGAATTCTTTTTAGATAAGTGATCAAAGTTTTAAAATAATAACAAATAAATACAAACGGTTGAAGTGAAAATTAATTGACAATTTAAAAATAAATAGGTACCTATGAACTTGCAAAATTAAAATGAACAGAGTGTAATGAATGGAATCGCTTTGAAAAGGATGCAGTGATTGAGCCCGGATTTTATTCCTACTTCATAACATAGCCGTTCCATAAGTTGGCAACGGTTGTGTCGAATTCACTAAAGATTTGTTAGGTATAGTTTTGTATAGCTTTCTATTCGATGTCCTTTCATTTTTTCCGGTAACACTTCTCCCATACAACGAGTCATTTGTAAACTTTTGTTTATTACTCTGACAATGTTCATGACGAAGTGTTTTTAATGCATCCTTTAACGAATCCTAGGTAGTTGTTATTTTATCATGTGCAACCGGCACCGCGCAAAGAAATTTCATTTATGACGGAATGTCAAAACAAACAAGAGAGAGAACTGACAACAAGAAATATTGCAACAACAACTGCAATGATATATGCAGTCTCACCGGCTAGTCAGCAAGGGGGATTCGTCGAATAAAAAAAGGAATTTAATCAAAATAAAAGCGATCGTATGTGAAGAGAATTTATTATGCAGGTGTGGTGGGTATATATTTTAATGTAGGATTAAAATTAAAAGAGATTATTGGATTAAAAGAGATATGGTTTGATGGAAGGGGGTGGAACGTAAATATAAGTATTTACGTTACAGGGTGGGCGCCAGGAAACTTTTATGGTAGTTTGCCTTACCAAAGGGGATCTGAAAAATCTTCAAATTTTTAAATAAATAAACCACAAATTTATTATTCCCAATGGGAAGTTGAATCTTTTATTGTTTGGGAAGTGATTGGTCTGGGAAACCGTGGCAAATGCCGGGATAAAAACCCAGAGTCTTTTCGATAAAAAGAAAAATAGAACAATTGGATTTCGAGGTTAGCAGAAGGCTAATTCTCGAAATTAGGAAAAGGTTTTAGCAAATAAAAAAAAACAAACAATGGTTTGTGCCAGATGGACACAAAGAAAGATCACAATGGTAACGGAAGGTTAAAATAAAACAAGGTCACGAGTCCCACAATCTTGGGAGAAAACGAATAATCAGCGAAGGCCTACTTTATCAAAAACTTATTTGCCCCACACAGGGTCACAAATAAAAACAAATTTACGCAATTTAAACAAACAAAATACAAGCTAAAATTCTGGTCACAACCAGACACAAAATACATAGCTCTGCAAATCCAAAAATTCTCCAACAAAGGTATTCTTCTCAAAGCTTTTTCAATAGCAACTCTATGTTTCCTCAATCGATTTTCTCTTTTTTCTACAAGTTTCCTTCCAAATTTCGACAAATCTTATATAGTTTTTCACTTCTCTTTAGTTAAATCTCAAAAATTTCTCCTTATCTTTTTCAAATCCAAAATTGAATTGTCATCCAAAATGGAGGCTTGGCTTGTCCACTTCGCCCCGACCATATAGCCATCCTCTTCGGATCTTTTGCGTGGTGGTGTTCTTGTCTCAGTCATACAGCAGCATCTCGCCCATATATGCAGAGACGTGCGACTGAGAGCGGTGATACAACCATTGCACGCGATCCTATGCGTTGAGGATGCGATCCTCGTAGGCTCAGTGGACGTGTTCAGCCGTATAATGTCAATTATATTTTATTTCAAAAGGCAAGTGAAAAACTATGACACAACGCCCAAAGTTCCCAGCCCAAACCGGCCCAAACTAATTGCTTGGAGAAGAATATTTTTGTTGGAAAGCATCCTAACCATTTTCCAACTAAAATGGTACAAAATGAACAAGAATAATCTTAATTCCGTGGACCTCCGCGCAGATAATATTTAAAAAAGGGGAAAAAACATCATTGCGATCTTTCTTTGATATCCGACACTTTACGGTGGGCACTCGGCCATTCTAAATTTATGGTGGTGTGATTATAATTCACACATTGTTGTGTTATTCTCGTTGGAAAGCTTCCTCACTTTACTATGCGTGCGAGTCTCCAGCCCGTCCGCTGGCTCGACACGATAGACTGATGCGTGTGAGTCTCCAGCTCATCCGCTGGCTCAGCACGATTAATCTCGAATACGTTGCGGGCAAGTCTCCAGCTCGTCCGCTGGCTCAACCCGATGGAAAATAACCTGCTTAGTTATTCTCTCTGAGTCACTCTCAAAGCTCCCAGAGGACAACGGACTCAAAATGTGGGTCGAAAAATAGGAATGGATAGGATGGAGCGGAAACAAATATCGAGAGTTGAACCGTGCCAAAAGCGCACGATTTGACCAGGTTTTAAGAACCAAAAGAATGATTTTTGTTGCGGTAAATCTTACCGTAACAAATTCCACCCTTACCTACCAAAGAAGAAAATTGGCTTTCAGATAAAGAAGCGAAATAAAAAGGATAAAAAGAGAGGTAAACAACACAACCAAATGGAATACACTACAGCACAACACATCTACATCTCAATCGCTCTGGGCGAGAGTTAATGCACATCACAGAGCTGTGAAGCTCTCAGTAACTCTTAGCGCAGCTAGTCCTTGCTACGCGACTAAGTATCGGAATTTTCCGAGGAATCGTTGTAGTACGGCTTCAGATCTTTGACGTTCCAGGTTTCTCGAAAGGTACCTTTTTCGTCCTTGAGCTCGTACGTCCATGGAGACACGCGTTTCTTAATAAGAAACGGACCTAAAAATTTAGGCGCTAATTTTGCCGTGTAGTAGTTTGCTGCATCAGACAAACTGAAATTACTTCGCCAAACCAATTCGTTTGGAAGATACTGTACATCCCTTCGTCTAAGGTTGTACCTTTTCGCCGCCATCTTGGATGCTGACTAACTTTTTCCCTATCTCTTCCCTAAGCAACCTAAACCTTTCCCTAGTGTCATCCGTACTATCACTCCTAACATCCGGAATGGTGGTTAAGGGTTTGCCGAAAGTCACCATCCCTCGACCAAAATTCGCGTAGTAAGGCGACACGCCTAAAACTTCGTGATGTGACGTGCGTATACAACACGCCCCCTTTGCTAACTGTGCATCCCAAGACCTATGGTTTTCCGAAACGTACGCCCTAAGAGTATTCTTGATAATTTGATTACTCCGTTCTGACGGATTAGCCTGAGGATGGTAATTCGATCATTAAAAGGTTTCACACTTTGGCATATCTTGCAGTTCCTAACGTACCTAGTTATATCTGACCTCATTTTTGGCCAGTAAAATTTTTCTCCTATCCTACAAAAAGTTTTCTTAACCCCCATATGCCCTGCTAACGGATGGTCGTGATTTTCTTCTAAAATCTTTTTCCTATCATTCTTTGCTACTACTAACTTCCACTCACTATTACTATCATGAACTACTACATGATTTGCCTTAACAAACTTAAACAATTTTCCCTGTTCTACTCTCCAGGCTGGAAAAGACAATGGTTTCTTTTCCACCTCTCCTATCATCTTTTCTATCCAAGGATCTTTTGTAGGCTCTGAAATCCCAGATAAAACTGGTACGCTCCTGGAGAGCATATCCAGCACTACATGATCCTTCCCTTTGCGGTGAACAATATTGAAATCGAACTGCTGCATACGTACAGCCCATCGAGCCAGTCGACCTGCTGGGTCTTTCAACTTGCTTATATTCCATTAATTCTTTACAATGAAGTTTTAGGTATCGATAAAAAGAAGTTATCCGGTTAAAAAAAAAAAAATGTTTAAACAAAAACGTATTGCTTAAAAATTTGTTTATTCTAAATTTATCAAAATATTTTGTTCTTACTTAAATAAATCAATGCACTTACCAAACACTCTGAAAATTTAAATAATTTATGGTGAATTCCACGACAATTTCTGATTCGCCTTCAGATTGGATATTTCATGATTTTTCTGGTTGCATGGAAAATAAAATGAGATTGATTTGGTTTTTGTTGTTGTGTGTGTGTCATGGACAGCTGAGATGATAGTCCACTTCTTCGTCTGATTGATAAGCAACAACATCTTTGACGGAATGCCTACCGTTTTTCTTGATTGATTCTGTGATTTTTTTTTGGGTCGCTAGATCAAAATTTTTTCGTGTGAAATATGATCTAACATCAAAAAGTGTTTTTCGTTTAAGCATAGCTCCTATCTTTTTGTGGTGTTAGATCAAATTTTACCTCCCAAATGAAATCTCATTTTAAATTGAGATTTAACACACATTTGCACTCACACTACAATAATTTGACATTTCTGAAACGTCAAATTTTGTTGTTTATTTTTTTAGCATTCTGTGAATTTCATTGTGGAAAAAGAATTCTTTTTAGATAAGTGATCAAAGTTTTAAAATATAACAAATAAATACAAACGGTTGAAGTGAAAATTAATTGACAATTTAAAAATAAATAGGTACCTATGAACTTGCAAAATTAAAATGAACAGAGTGTAATGAATGGAATCGCTTTGAAAAGGATGCAGTGATTGAGCCCGGATTTTATTCCTACTTCATAACATAGCCGTTCCATAAGTTGGCAACGGTTGTGTCGAATTCACTAAAGATTTGTTAGGAATAGTTTTTTATAGCTTTCTATTCGATGGCCTTTCATTTTTTCCGGTAACACTTCTCCCATACAACGAGTCATTTGTAAACTTTTGTTTATTACTCTGACAATGTTCATGACGAAGTGTTTTTAATGCATCCTTTAACGAATCCTAGGTAGTTGTTATTTTATAATGTGCAACCGGCACCGCGCGAAGAAATTTCGTTTATGACGGAATGTCAAAACAAACAAGAGAGAGAACTGACAACAAGAAATATTGCAACAACAACTGCAATGATATATGCAGTCTCACCGGCTAGTCAGCAAGGGGGATTCGTCGAATAAAAAAAGGTATTTAATCAAAATAAAAGCGATCGTATGTGAAGAGAATTTATTATGCAGGTGAGGTGGGTATATATTTTAATGTAGGATTAAAATTAAAAGAGATTATTGGATTAAAAGAGATATGGTTTGATGGAAGGGGGTGGAACGTAAATATAAGTATTTACGTTACAGGGTGGGCGCCAGGAAACTTTTATGGTAGTTTGCCTTACCAAAGGGGATATGAAAAATCTTCAAATTTTTAAATAAATAAACCACAAATTTATTATTCCCAATGGGAAGTTGAATCTTTTATTGTTTGGGAAGTGATTGGTCTGGGAAACCGTTGCAAATGCCGGGATAAAAACCCAGTCTTTTCGATAAAAAGAAAAATAGAACAATTGGATTTCGAGGTTAGCAGAAGGCTAATTCTCGAAATAAGGAAAAGGTTTTAGCAAATAAAAAAAAAACAAACAATGGTTTGTGCCAGATGGACACAAAGAAAGATCACAATGGTAAGGGAAGGTTAAAATAAAACAAGGTCACGAGTCCCACAATCTTGAGAGAAAACGAATAATCAGCGAAGGCCTACTTTATCAAAAACTTATTTGCCCCACACAGGGTCTGTAGGGAAAACTTTCTCGCCAATCATTTACACATAATAAAGTAATGTTTGCCACTGGTGCCATCTAGGTGCGAAACCCTCACTTTACTCGCACATTGCTGAACGCATTCGATGGGTTCCACCAGAGAAGGATTCCACAAAGAAGAAGCCATTTTGGTAGATGGATTCCACTTCATATTATAATCCACATGATTTCCCCTACCTAAAACTACTTCCAGAATGATTTGGTTTCCGTGACGTCATCCGACGCAAAATTGAATCCCAGGAAATAACTACTCGCTAGTTTGTGCTGAGTAGTGTTCACACCAAATGCACTGCAAAAGGGATCACACTAGGTAATTTTGCGATATTAGCGACAGTCATGTCGCCAAACACTTCAAGAAAACCACACTAACAGGTAGCTGTCAGATGGGTTATGAGAGGAAAATAGTCGATGCGGCCGATGTATTTTTCTTGTATTTGTCCATCTGAACCTATACTAGGCTGTTACTCTATTGTCCAAATATTAGGAAAGTTCCTTCCGGACTGTGCAGAAATTGTTCCTTAAGGGCGTGCCAGCACATGGAACAAAACTGCATTTGCAGAACATCAAAATGATCTAACACCATTTCCATGGCGCTGCACTTTACGGAAACGCAAAACCCCACACTCACCATTTTCTGCAGAACTGTCACACGCGAAAGTCAAGAAACGAAGTTATGACAGATACATACGGATTGCTACCAAACAGGCATCTTGACATTCAGAATACCTAAAAAAGCACCCTATGTTATTTAGAGCAGTATGACTAGAACTGTCAAATTCATAATTTAGTAAAATTGACAAATAACCGAGCGATTTTCCATTCCCCAAATGTATTTGAGAATCCAGAAACTCTTATCCAATGTTTTGTTTCCATGCCGAATCCCCGTCAACTAATGTAACTAGAGCTTCAAGTTATGTCTAGACGTTCATAAATGTCGATCATGACATGCAACTTTACGTGTGAATCCACATCAGAACATAAGCAGTACAGTGTGAACTGAACATTCACATTCGTTACTTTGACCCATCTAACTCGCTAGTATGTCTGGAACGGCATTCTGGAAAGCGAAATATGATTGGAAGTAAAACGATTTCTGATTGGTGCCGGCTATTGTGGAACTCATATCCGTCTGCTAACTTCATTTTGAAGATAGACAGCGGAGAGGCAACAACCCCAGTGCAGAACTAAAACGTTCTTGTTATTTTAATTTAAAAAGCAGCAAGTCGTGCTTGCCCCACATCATTGCAAGGAGCAATAAGAAGTTCGCCAATTGCTCAAGCAATTGAGCATTAGCACCTCAACCTTTTTATATTCAAATAACCGAGCGATTTTCCATTCCCGAAATGTATTTGAGAATCCAGAAACTCTTATCCAATGTTTTGTTTCCATGCCGAATCCCCGTCAACTAATGTAACTAGAGCTTCAAGTTATGTCTAGACGTTCATAAATGTCGATCATGACATGCAACTTTACGTGTGAATCCACATCAGAACATAAGCAGTACAGTGTGAACTGAACATTCACATTCGTTACTTTGACCCATCTAACTCGCTAGTATGTCTGGAACGGCATTCTGGAAAGCGAAATATGATTGGAAGTAAAACGATTTCTGATTGGTGCCGGCTATTGTGGAACTCATATCCGTCTGCTAACTTCATTTTGAAGATAGACAGCGGAGAGGCAACAACCCCAGTGCAGAACTAAAACGTTCTTGTTATTTTAATTTAAAAAGCAGCAAGTCGTGCTTGCCCCACATCATAGCAAGGAGCAATAAGAAGTTCGCCAATTGCTCAAGCAATTGAGCATTAGCACCTCAACCTTTTTATATTCCTAATCATGGTAAGTTCAAATGGATAATTTTTTTTTGGTGTTCGCCAAAGCAATTTTCTTTGCCTTGACGAGAAGCACAAACCCAATGCCACACATGGCTAAAGCATGTCTCTTCTTTTAGGACATTATGGAGTGATCCAGCAGGAGCTTTACTACACGCCACTACCTAACAGGGGGAGGCAGACAAAGCTGCAATCGCTTTTGAGGAATTCACGCTTACCTTTCATACGAAGGAGCAGGAATCCTTTACCTGGGACATTTTCCTTTTTTTTTTACTCGCACAGTTAGATGTGCGAATACATATACTCACCTATCCCGAAATTGTGCGTGCTTATCAGAACATTAAAAAGAAAAAAAAAATGAATTATCCTCGGATGCGTATAGCGTCGTGGATTTGAATTATTAAACCTGGTGCGTCGTCCTTTTTCTTTATACATTTTTGGCCACGCCCGGACAATTACGTTTGCGACACGTGCGTCTGCACGGAATTAGGCGCATCGTCCTACACCTTATTGGTGTTAGAAAGAGCATCCTTGACGGGTCGGATCGGCGTTGATCCGAACGCTGGCTCGCCGACCACCCCAAAAGCGTCAGGAGCCCCAAATAATAAAATATTTTCTCCTGACACATATCTTCGACACGTGCGTAAATCCTAGCACGTGGACAACGCATACTCACCAATGGCTTCTATGCCCAACGTACTTTAATCTCAAGGCTTCTATGCCCAACGCACTTTAATCTCAAGGCTTCTATGCCCAACGATATCTTCCTAAGGCTTCTATGCCCAACAGTAAATCATCTATGGCTTCTATGCCCAACGTTACTTCAAACATCCTGTGGATACGGAAAGCCACACCTCACGATCGAAGGAGCTGTTATTTTGCATCAAGACTTTTGTGTGGATGCAGATAGTTCCTGAATTACATTAGTTATCTACGGTTATCAACATTATACCATTTTTAATAAGAACCAGGTAACAAAAGATTTATGTTTATTAGTGTCTTTGTGTTATTTTTGTCAACGTACCGAGTGGGAGCCCTATGCTCATACCACTCCATCAAGGAAGAAATCCTTTTCGAAAGATCTGATTTGATCTAAGTCACGCATAACGCAGCGGTTGACGCTGTCGTTCAGAACCAGACAACCACGGACGGTGGTTTGGGAATAATTTCGCACTTCCTTTAAGAATTCGAGTGCGAGGACCTAACGCCTCCTCTACTCCAGTTTATAATTTGATCCTTAGGAGTATCTTTCTATATTATTTAACAAATCTAATATTATAGGTTATATATTGGTATGATATATGATTTGGTTGTGCATGAAAAGTGAAATATTCTTTTTTTTGTTGTCGGTACAAACGTTTACTTTATCCGTGTAATAATTTACTAATTTTTTTGAGTGAAGTGAGAACGGTTTATAATTTTTCTCGTGTATTGGTCGATGCAGTTTCTTTTTTTTTGGGCTGCGACATAAGAACAGATCCGTAATAGTTGCTTTAGTGTAACATTAGAACCCGTGTCTGTGACCAAGGGACAGTGTCGGACGTCCGTACTGAATACCAATTGCCTACGTTCGCGTTTTAATTACCCGTATCAATCCGTCTTTCTAAGCAGTTGTTCGGATTACAACTTTAACTGGGTTTTTATAACCTTTTGCTTAACTTTTAGTGTCGGTAGCGACCAGTCGTTCGCGTTTCAACGCCGTGTTAATATCTTTTGATTTTATTTTTGAATCACTTCCGGAGCATATCGCTCATTTTAAATATTCACTCACTTTAATTCACTCACTTTAAATTACCACTTTGTTTTGTCAATTGTTTTAAATCCAGTCTCATCAATTGTTAGTTTTGATCGGTTTACTCGCGCCAATCACGTTCATTTGGTACACCGGTTTCCGGATCCGATTTTGTTTCCAAAACACCTGAGCAATCAAAAGATACAAGATAAGATCAATCAACATTCGCTCTATAGCCCAAGAAGCTAATAGTAAAAGAGCGTCAATAAGAAGATATAGTGCTAATGATACGTAGAGAACAATATATATATTACATTAACAACTTTTACAGGTACATTTCTGGAGTGCACTTCCGAAACGTCGTAAAGTGTCAGTCACCACCTTATAATATATTTAAATTTGTAGTTTAATATTTTATTACTCACTATATTGACTTAAACTTTTACGATCGATTATACGCTTGAAGCCGAACTGGATTCATACGTATATGGTACATTTTATATCTTGATTACATTGATTCATATTTTGTTTTGGGTGGGAATACTGATATTTCAGTCTGTCGTTTGTCGTGCTTTTGTCCTCGTTTTATTGTTATCCTGTCCGTATACAGGACCTTTTCGAATATTTGCCGCGGTTTAAGAATACGAACGTTAACCAATTGTAGCAACGAATAGCGATTATTTTGACGCCGCGTTAGAAAAAAAAAAGTTTAAGCTACGAATACTTTTAGCTATCAATAGTTAGCTTAGTTACTTAAAAAGACAACGATACGCGTATCGTTTTGGAGAACGACTCCCCAAATTACTTTTGATTTTACTTGAAATTGTTAGGAATATTTCACAGTTTCATTATTCCTTAACTATTCCGATTAGCTTGTAAGTAAATACACCATTAATTATAGATTAAAATTCAGTAGCGCCTATAAGGAAGCGCAAGTACTAAATTTTGTTAGATTTCTTTAAGATAAAGTAATAATTATTATGAAATAACTTCACTTGCGTGTAGATAAGTTATTTTCTTTTGATTCCAAATTAGAATTTTAGACCTTTTTGAATTCCATTATTAAAGTTATTAGATTCGTTTGAGATAAGATTGTAAGTTAGTTGATATAAGGATTATTTGATATTTTAATAAATAAGATACCGTTTTATAACGTTTTTCCGAAACTTTTGGTGATTGATTCATTTTGTTGACATTTTATTTGAAGACTTTTCAGAATTTTCAGGATGACGGATTAAGTTAGTTATAGGGAGGGTGGTATCCCTCACAAAACCTTCGGATGGAGTAAGTGGGTGTGTGTTTGAATTTTCTTTTGGAAGGTTGTAATGTAGTACAGCTTTGAGATTTAGAGTTTTAGATGATGATTTTTTTTTTGGTATATATAGTTTAGAGTTTCAGGCAAGCAGTTTTTAATCTGCTTGTTTATTATGTAAGGGGCTGCCCACAAATATTATAGAGTCATGGGGACTCGATAGGTCCAGGGTCAGCCAACGGATGAGTACACGGGAGAGATGATTCCTGTGCTCATTTTGGGTGGGTTGCGAGACTAGGAGGGTCTACTTTACACCTTAGATCCTCCCTCCCCATATAGTTAGACACCTCTTCTGCCACCTTTTGCATTTCATCGTGGCAGCAAAAGGGGCGGAAGTTAATTAAATGCCACAGCAGTCACGAACTCCTATGACTGGCTTGCATCAAAGAACTTACGTGTCACGTTCACTGGGTCAGTGAAATAAAGCTATCCATGAAATCATTGCGTTCGATTTACGATTTCACTCTTTTTGGTGAAGAGGTGCAATTGAGTCAACTTTTCTTTCAATTCAATTCGGGAATATCTTTACTTCGATGGTTATGAGGGCCAATAAGCGTATTAACATTGAATATTCGAACATGCACATCTTATGTTCAACGGTCGGCAGTGAAAAATAAGAGGTAACACCGGTCACATAGATCCCAGAGCAAGTGCCTACGGCCTGGCTGAGCTAGCTACGGCTATGGTACTGCCGGCCACCGCGACGGTTGATCTAGGCCACGACCTTACGTTGTCGCATGCCGTTCCCATCGCCTGCCCACCTCGGGTAGATGATGAGAAAGGGGGCGTTGCCGGCGAAGGGTTGCTTCCATCCCATTCACGCGAAAACAGTTGACGTTCTCGGGACTCAAGCATGCGAACTGGAGTAGAGCCTCCGGTGGAGATAATGCATTGGTTAATAAGGTCGCATAGCAGGTTTAGAGATGTCAGCAGGGATAATAGTAGGGTCCTTGGTTTATAGGTGTAGGCTACTAAATGAACCAGCTACGAGCAGAACACCTAGCATTCGTAGCGGATAGGCGGGAACATGCTGTCAGGTACCCTCTAGGCTGTTCTACGGGGTTTTGTAGTCAGTACCTATGGTAGGCTGGTGGATGGTTCTCGCTTCTGTGATGAGGATGGAAATAAAGTTGAAGAAGATGAAGTTGATAAAGAGTAGTAAGACTGGGAAGGGGAGCAGGGAGAGCAAGGTGCCGTGTTAGCGAAGTGTAAGTATGTCTGTTGCAGGGATGCTGAATACACCGATACACTGGCGGTTGCTGATGGAGTTATCGATCTTTGATATAGGAGTCAAGGAGAGGTATGGGTGCTTGCTTCTCCCGGCTACCTCTTCGGCTTGCACTGTTGGTGGTCAGAGGGTTCGGATCTTAAATATCCATAGGGTGTTTAGGTGAAGGATTGGATGTCTACTGTTTGTGCGTTTGAGAAGGTAGAAGAAGAATTTTATTCTATTCATTCTATTTGTAATAATTCTAATTATTATTATTCTTTATCAATAGCAATTTTATTTAATTTATTTTTACGTTACAGATGGCGCCCAACGTGGGGCCCGAATTAGCCAGAGAAGTTTAGTTCAGAATTGATTGAGTTAGGTCGATTCAGAGTGACGTAGAAAGTAGTTAAGATTTTTCAGAATTTTTCGAAATTTTTCAGATTTTTGAGTTAAAGTTTTTTTTGTTGTTCAGGATTCTTAGATGGAGGAATACCATCGGGGTTAGCAGTATAGGCACTATTTTGTCCAGTGGTTTGGTGACTTTATCCTGAGCCAGCTGTTGCATTAGGTCTATCTACTTTCCCTCTGCCTTTATTCACTTAGGTATGTCTTCGATCTCTGTCCGGATTGAGTTGTGATTTTCGCTTGATCGTCAGTTGCTGAGGTGTAGATAGTATCCTGGAAGTGATGTCTAAGAACCCGGTCGAACGAGAGTAGAATGAGCAGGTCTTCTGACCGGTGGTTGGTGCTTATTGCCCGACGCACGTCAGCTGCAGAAGCTGGTCACTCGCTCAAGGACGACCCAATTTGTTTCAACTTAAAATGAACTTGTTTCTTTTCTTTTATTATTGCTACCCAGATTGTTGTTTTAGAAGTTTACAGTCATTGTTGATAGATGTTAGGAAGTGACGGTATGCGAAGAGACATGAAGCGCTAACCGGTAATTGGTGTTTTATACCCGATGTACGTCAGCAGTAGCGTAATGTTATCCTCACATACCTGATCAACTGATCGTTTAGAAAGAATTGTCTTTTCTATTACAATAGAACGCCGTAAGAAAATTTTATCTTGTCTAAACACACTAATTTTTTTTATGATGATTTTTTTTTTGAGTCAGTTTTGTGAGAAACTGAAGCACACACACACTTTATCCTGATGAAGGGAGGGCTACCCTCTCCCGAATCTTTTTATGATATACAGATTTATATAGACGTTTAGTTATTTTTGAAATATTTTTACAATTAAGTATTGATTATTTTTTTTTGAGTCCCGTCAATTGAGTCGAGACGTAAACTTCTCAATTGATGTGTAAGCTTGGGATAGAGCCCACCATTTAGTATTTTTTTTTAGCTTTTTTGAGTTTCCGTCAATCAAGTTGGGACGTAACTTCTTGATTGTCGTGTAAGTTTGGGATAGTGCCCGCATTCAGATTATAGTTTATAGTTTGGGATAGTGCCCGCCTTTTTAGATATAGTTTTGGGATAGAGCCCGCCAACTTAGAATATAGTTTATACAATATAAAGTTAGTTTTGATTATAATTTAAGTATTGATTTCTGAAGTCACATTTAACCAATACAGTTAAGCATATATTAAATTTTCCTTTTAGTAAGATTACATTTAAGTATTCAGTTGCGTTTATAAGATTTCTGAAAACATTTTTGAAGTATTGTTTTTGGTAAACGATTAAAACACCTATATACTTACCTTTAGAATTAAGCACTTTTATATTATTAATTTTTTTTTATTATTACTCACTTTTTTTGAATTATTTGATCGTCAAATAACCGTTTGAGGTTTGCTCACGGTATATTTGAAATTTTTTTTATATACTTATACACCTGACTTACTTTATTTTTACTGATATATTCCTTGTGTAGTTTCCGTTCGAGGATTTCTCACGGACTACTAGAATTAGTAATCACCAGACTTACAATATACTTTGAGTTAGATTGATAATTGATCGTTTGAGGCAATTGCCCACGATAGTTTCCTTGTGTAGTTTCCGTTCGAGGATTTCTCACGGACTACTAGAACTAGTAATCACCAGACTTACAATATACTTTGAGTTAGATTGATAATTGATCGTTTGAGGCAATTGCCCACGATAATTTTGAATTTTCCTCTTTTTGATTTGACAAATTTTTGTTTTACCTTGTTATCACTTGAGTAGTATCCGTCCGAAAATTTTTCGCGGGCTACAAATTAATTACTTTTTTTTATTGAATCCTTGATTCTCACGTTTGACGTGGTTCATCCGATTTCCTTTCGGTTGCAAGCGAATGAACAGTTCAAGACCGAGGCGCACAGTCAAAAGTACTTACTTAACGAAGTACCGAGATTTCGACGCGATGGCTCCTGGGGGATCGAAAACAAAACCCGGCAACGTTCAGAACGATGTCGTGGAAGATCACTCCGACGATGAGAGCGTAGCCGAGAGCCTACCGAGAGATAACACGATCGATAGAAGTGTCGTGGTAGACGACGATGAGGTAGCACGAGCTGAAGAGCAGTTACGTAGAGATGCTGCTGACCACTCAGCGTATATCCAAAAGGTAGTTTCCGCCACTATTGACCTACACCGGGTCGACGATAGGAAGTTTATGGCAGAAGCACTGGAGAAGAGTCACATGCGTTTGCTTGACCAAGTAGCTCAACTCTTACGAAAACGTACGGTCAAGGCAACTCAACCTGTCGCCCCTCCTCAACCAGTCGCTCCTCCAACGAGACCACTCATTCCACCTAACGCTTCTTCAACGCAGCAAGTACCAAGGCAAGTCAATTTAGCCAACACAGACACTACACGTGTTGTAAATTATAATGTTCCAAATGGAGCATCCACTTCTAAACATGTCCAGTCCGAGTATAGACCAGTCGATGAAATCGATTTGGCAGATAGATACACACCACATTATGAGCCAGCTAGAGTGCCACCTATGTCGGATGTCAATCCAGCACAAATGCCTCTAGGCTCCAATTTAGACGAGTTTATGTCTCGTGTTAATGCGTTTAATTTCGACGACGAGTCACCTCTGTCGCCACCCAGGCCTCCACCCTCGAATGCCACATCATCGAACCGTATCCATCCATTCCACAAATGGGGATTGAAGTTCGATGGGAAAAATATGTCCGTGGATGATTTTTTGTTTCGCCTGGGGTGTATCCGTAATAGTTACGGAGTATCGTGGTACGAAATCACAGCGAACTTTTACCATTTCGTATCAGGTTCAGTCGAATCCTGGTACTGGGTATATTTAAAAAGTAACAAACATACGACCTGGGATGAATTGAAAACTGCTTTGGTAGAACAGTACCGCAGTTTGGAAAGCGATACCGAGCTATTCCGCAAGTTATCCGATCGTAAGATGATGAATGGCGAGTCTTTCAATGACTTTTACGATGCTATTCAGTATTTAAACTCCAGGATGAGAAGTCCAAGACCCGAGAAGGAGTTAATTGAAATTATAAAAACTAATGTCCGTAGGCGCATGGGTGAACTACTCATCACTTACAGTCCGTCCAGTTTAAGGCAATTGGCCTACTACTGTCGAGCTATTGAAAAAGCTCAATCTCAATACGAGAATGTCCGTCCGAATTTTGTGCCAAATGCACAACGTCCACCTGCAAGGCGTTTTGTCAACGAGATCGTTGAAGAACCTTGTCAGGATTTAGTCGTGGCACTGCCCACTAATAGTCTTGAAGCGATCCAGAGGGACCGCAAGTTACAAAAATGTTGGAATTGCCAAGTACTTGGCCACAGTTTTCGTGATTGTGCGAAACCTATCGACAAAGTTTTCTGTTTCCGATGTGGCTTACCAGACGAATACAGCCCATCATGTCCGAAATGTTTAACGGGAAACGAGAGGAGGAGGAACCCATCAACCGGGGGGGTTCGCTCCGAATAGACATACCCGGAGTTCAAGCGTCTGAGCCGAAAACGCCTCTTGAAACTCCAAAGATTACTATACTTAAACCAAAAATTGATAAAAATGAATTACCAGTTAATAATAAGAATGATTGTAGAACAATCCCTTTTGTAGATAAAGAACCCAAACCAAATCTGAATATGAATTTTAAGAATTATGATACAGAACCATTATATCGTAAACCATTCCATGAAAGGTTACGCAATTATAATGAGGTACGTAGGAAGATAGTCACTTTTCCTGAGTTATCTAAACGGATACGACGGACAAGGGAGCGCTTCCATCGGAAGCGGACTACTTACCGTAGCATAGCGGCTTCAACCATAGGCCGAGAATCTAACGACCCACGTCCTTATGTGACCGTTAGGTTATTCGGTGATAACTTTTTAGGACTTCTTGATTCAGGGGCAAGTATTAGTTGCTTAGGCACCGACATACTTCCCTATTTAAGAGACAAAAACGCTGCGGTAAGGAAGGTAGAGACTACCGTGTCCACAGCCGATGGACACAAGCAATCCATTGTGGGAGTGATTACTACTCCAATACAATATAAAGGAGTGACTAAAGATATAGATCTTTACATTGTGCCAACGTTGAGCCAACGTCTATATTTAGGCGTCGACTTTTAGCAGAAGTTCCAAATAGCACCTCAGGTAATTGCGGGTCTTTCTGGAATAACGACAGGTGGGCCAGACGAGAGACCCACCAACCAAATTAAATTGAATGTTGAAGAGTCTAAACGACTACAAGCAGTTGTTCGTGGATTCCCTTCTTTCGCAGTCAATGGACTCGGGAAGACAAATCTAGTGCAACATTATATAGATACGGGTGACGCCGTACCGATAAAGCAAAGGTACTATCCCGTATCTCCAGCGATACAAACCCTTATGTATGCGGAGTTGGACCGCATGCTTTCGTTGGGAGTCATCGAGGAAAGTTCCAGCGCATGGAGTTCCCCAGTAGTGCTTGTTCGCAAGCCTGGTAAGAACCGATTGTGCTTGGACTTTCGGAAGGTGAACTCCGTGACAAAGAAAGATGCTCGTCCTATTGCGCATATAGAGGGGCTGCTAGCACGTCTGACAGAGACACGTTATATCTCTAGCGTGGACCTGAAGGATGCGTTTTGGCAGATACCGCTGGAGCAAAGTTCGAGGGAGAAGACTGCTTTTACGGTACCTGGCAGGCCACTGTACCAATTTAAAGTCATGCCATTCGGTCTATGTAATGCAGCACAAAGTTTGAGTTACCTGATGAGTCGCGTAATCCCATCGGGGTTACGAGATCAAGTATTCGTTTACTTGGATGATCTATTGGTTGTGTCAAAGGATTTCGACGAACATCTGGAGACTCTGGAGATAGTCGGAAAGTGTTTGACGAAGGCAGGACTGACGATTAACGTCGAGAAGTCGAAGTTTTGTTTTGATGAGCTTCACTATCTCGGGTATAAGGTCGGTCAGGGTTGCTTGAAAGCAGATCCGGATAAGATCGCAGCTATTACTAGCTTTCCTTTACCAACCACAACCCGTCAAGTCCGCCGATTTCTCGGTATGGCAGGTTGGTATAGGCGATTTGTAAAGGACTTCAGCACCCTAGCCGCACCATTGACCGAGACGTTGAAAAAGGGGAAAGTCTTCAAGCTTGGTCCAGAAGCTATTGAAGCATTCCTGTTGATCAAACAAGCTTTAACTTCGGCGCCTGTACTAGTCAATCCAGACTTCTCCAAAGAATTCATCATTCTTTGCGACGCATCCGCGACTGGCATCGGATGTGTACTCTGTCAGAGGGACGAATCCGGAGCGGAGCAGCCTATATACTACTTCTCCCGGAAACTGAACGCTGCACAGAGAAACTATTCGGTGACAGAGCGCGAATGCCTAGCAGCTTTTGAAGGTATCCAGAAGTTCAGGTCCTACGTTGAGTGATACCATTTTCGTGTTATTACAGACCATTCCAGCCTGAAATGGCTGATGACTATGAAGGATCCAACCGGAAGATTAGCGAGGTGGAGTATGCGTCTCCAAGGCTTCGATTTTGTGGTGGAGCACCGAAAGGGAACATTGAATGTCGTGCCAGATGCTCTGTCAAGAGCATATGAAGACGATGAGTTGACAGTGTCAGCTTTCCTTTCGTGTCTACCGCAGATCGGTACCTCGGAGGTACTCCACATCGATCTTGAGGATCCGTCCTTTAAATCCGAAGGTTACCTTGATATCATCAGTCATATCAGGAAGGAACAGGAGAGGTTACCCGATCTCAAAGTGTCGGAAGGGTATATTTACAAACGCACTAAACACGCGGTTGGTATTCCCTTGGCCGACGACCTAACTTGGAAGTTGTGGGTTCCCTCAGAGATGACGGAATCGTTAATCGCACTGGCTCACAATCCGCCGCGCGCATCGCATGGTGGGGTGGTGAAGACCATTTACAGATTGAAAGATAGGTTTTACTGGCCAGGTATGTACACTCAGGTCAAACTATACGTAGACCGGTGTGAAGCATGCAAGACCAGTAAAGCAGCCAACATGACATTAAGAGCCGAAATGGGAAACTGTTTCGAAGTAGATAGGCCATTTCAGCATTTATATGTTGACTTTCTAGGACCATACCCCAGATCGAGATCTGGCAATGTCTATATTGTCATCGTGTTGGATCAGCTGACCAAATTTGTATTTATCAAACCACTACGCAAGGCAACAGCCGCGAGCGTGGTCAAATTCTTAAAAGACGAAATTTTCTTAGTATATGGAGTGCCGGAGAGTATTCTCTCCGATAATGGCACGCAATTTGTTGGGAAGGAGTTCCAAAAACTCATTGATGTATTCGGGGTCAAACACTATCGAACGGCAGTGTATGCTCCCCAGTCAAACGCTAGTGAACGAGTCAATCGTTCCATCTTGGCAGCCATACGATCGTACGTCAACCCACGACAAACAGATTGGGATACGTACCTGTCCTCGATCAGCAGTGCTTTACGCACGACGGTACATTCAACTCTTACGATGTCCCCATACGAAGCCCTATACGGACAACGTATGATAGAGCACGGGGCAGATTATCGCCTTCTGAGAGAGTTGGGTGGACTAAACTGCTCAGAGATAGACTGGCTTCCTAAAGTAGCCAAGATGAACATTATTCACTCGTATCTGAAGCAAGCTTTAATTAAAACTCATGAAGCATATGAGAAAACTTATAACCTCAGGAGTAGGAACGTCTCATTCAAAGTAGGTGATGAAATCTACAAACGTAATCATGTCTTAAGCGACGCAACCAAGCATTTGAGTGCGAAGTTGTGTCCTAAATTTATCAAGGTTCGAGTAAACCAAGTCTTTGGAAATAACTTGTACGAAGTAGAAGATAGGCGTGGACACAAGTCAACGTGTCATACCAAGGACCTGAAGAGGTAAAACCATGACATACCCAAATATATAAATCTCGGACTTACTTTTTAATTAACCTGACTTTCCCCAAATATGTGATTCAGTAAGAGCATAATAGCATGCTTCCTTTCACAATGTCTAAATGCTATGTAACATGCAAGAGACATAGGTGTTTGCTAGTAATTTTTTTTTATGCCCGGCTCTCAGCTGTGCATGAGACTCTTGGCTCAACGCCAGATCACAATTTTTTTTTGTATTACATATTTCTGAAATCTATAGAATACGCATTGGTTATCAAATTACACTCCGTGTAAAAATTTTTTTTTGTCTTCGACCGACTAGACATGAAAGAGTCGCAGTATCTTCACGATACGAAGGTGAGAAAACTTAAGTTCAAAGTTTTTTTTTTGCGAGAAATATTCCTTTTCTTGTAAATTAGACCAAGTGGACTCACATCTTGGCATCTTGACATTCAGAATACCTAAAAAAGCACCCTATGTTATTTAGAGCAGTATGACTAGAACTGTCAAATTCATAATTTAGTAAAATTGACAAATAACCGAGCGATTTTCCATTCCCGAAATGTATTTGAGAATCCAGAAACTCTTATCCAATGTTTTGTTTCCATGCCGAATCCCCGTCAACTAATGTAACTAGAGCTTCAAGTTATGTCTAGACGTTCATAAATGTCGATCATGACATGCAACTTTACGTGTGAATCCACATCAGAACATAAGCAGTACAGTGTGAACTGAACATTCACATTCGTTACTTTGACCCATCTAACTCGCTAGTATGTCTGGAACGGCATTCTGGAAAGCGAAATATGATTGGAAGTAAAACGATTTCTGATTGGTGCCGGCTATTGTGGAACTCATATCCGTCTGCTAACTTCATTTTGAAGATAGACAGCGGAGAGGCAACAACCCCAGTGCAGAACTAAAACGTTCTTGTTATTTTAATTTAAAAAGCAGCAAGTCGTGCTTGCCCCACATCATTGCAAGGAGCAATAAGAAGTTCGCCAATTGCTCAAGCAATTGAGCATTAGCACCTCAACCTTTTTATATTCAAATAACCGAGCGATTTTCCATTCCCGAAATGTATTTGAGAATCCAGAAACTCTTATCCAATGTTTTGTTTCCATGCCGAATCCCCGTCAACTAATGTAACTAGAGCTTCAAGTTATGTCTAGACGTTCATAAATGTCGATCATGACATGCAACTTTACGTGTGAATCCACATCAGAACATAAGCAGTACAGTGTGAACTGAACATTCACATTCGTTACTTTGACCCATCTAACTCGCTAGTATGTCTGGAACGGCATTCTGGAAAGCGAAATATGATTGGAAGTAAAACGATTTCTGATTGGTGCCGGCTATTGTGGAACTCATATCCGTCTGCTAACTTCATTTTGAAGATAGACAGCGGAGAGGCAACAACCCCAGTGCAGAACTAAAACGTTCTTGTTATTTTAATTTAAAAAGCAGCAAGTCGTGCTTGCCCCACATCATTGCAAGGAGCAATAAGAAGTTCGCCAATTGCTCAAGCAATTGAGCATTAGCACCTCAACCTTTTTATATTCCTAATCATGGTAAGTTCAAATGGATAATTTTTTTTTGGTGTTCGCCAAAGCAATTTTCTTTGCCTTGACGAGAAGCACAAACCCAATGCCACACATGGCTAAAGCATGTCTCTTCTTTTAGGACATTATGGAGTGATCCAGCAGGAGCTTTACTACACGCCACTACCTAACAGGGGGAGGCAGACAAAGCTGCAATCGCTTTTGAGGAATTCACGCTTACCTTTCATACGAAGGAGCAGGAATCCTTTACCTGGGACATTTTCCTTTTTTTTTTACTCGCACAGTTAGATGTGCGAATACATATACTCACCTATCCCGAAATTGTGCGTGCTTATCAGAACATTAAAAAGAAAAAAAAAATGAATTATCCTCGGATGCGTATAGCGTCGTGGATTTGAATTATTAAACCTGGTGCGTCGTCCTTTTTCTTTATACCTTTTTGGCCACGCCCGGACAATTACGTTTGCGACACGTGCGTCTGCACGGAATTAGGCGCATCGTCCTACACCTTATTGGTGTTAGAAAGAGCATCCTTGACGGGTCGGATCGGCGTTGATCCGAACGCTGGCTCGCCGACCACCCCAAAAGCGTCAGGAGCCCCAAATAATAAAATATTTTCTCCTGACACATATCTTCGACACGTGCGTAAATCCTAGCACGTGGACAACGCATACTCACCAATGGCTTCTATGCCCAACGTACTTTAATCTCAAGGCTTCTATGCCCAACGCACTTTAATCTCAAGGCTTCTATGCCCAACGATATCTTCCTAAGGCTTCTATGCCCAACAGTAAATCATCTATGGCTTCTATGCCCAACGTTACTTCAAACATCCTGTGGATACGGAAAGCCACACCTCACGATCGAAGGAGCTGTTATTTTGCATCAAGACTTTTGTGTGGATGCAGATAGTTCCTGAATTACATTAGTTATCTACGGTTATCAACATTATACCATTTTTAATAAGAACCAGGTAACAAAAGATTTATGTTTATTAGTGTCTTTGTGTTATTTTTGTCAACGTACCGAGTGGGAGCCCTATGCTCATACCACTCCATCAAGGAAGAAATCCTTTTCGAAAGATCTGATTTGATCTAAGTCACGCATAACGCAGCGGTTGACGCTGTCGTTCAGAACCAGACAACCACGGACGGTGGTTTGGGAATAATTTCGCACTTCCTTTAAGAATTCGAGTGCGAGGACCTAACGCCTCCTCTACTCCAGTTTATAATTTGATCCTTAGGAGTATCTTTCTATATTATTTAACAAATCTAATATTATAGGTTATATATTGGTATGATATATGATTTGGTTGTGCATGAAAAGTGAAATATTCTTTTTTTTGTTGTCGGTACAAACGTTTACTTTATCCGTGTAATAATTTACTAATTTTTTTGAGTGAAGTGAGAACGGTTTATAATTTTTCTCGTGTATTGGTCGATGCAGTTTCTTTTTTTTTGGGCTGCGACATAAGAACAGATCCGTAATAGTTGCTTTAGTGTAACATTAGAACCCGTGTCTGTGACCAAGGGACAGTGTCGGACGTCCGTACTGAATACCAATTGCCTACGTTCGCGTTTTAATTACCCGTATCAATCCGTCTTTCTAAGCAGTTGTTCGGATTACAACTTTAACTGGGTTTTTATAACCTTTTGCTTAACTTTTAGTGTCGGTAGCGACCAGTCGTTCGCGTTTCAACGCCGTGTTAATATCTTTTGATTTTATTTTTGAATCACTTCCGGAGCATATCGCTCATTTTAAATATTCACTCACTTTAATTCACTCACTTTAAATTACCACTTTGTTTTGTCAATTGTTTTAAATCCAGTCTCATCAATTGTTAGTTTTGATCGGTTTACTCGCGCCAATCACGTTCATTTGGTACACCGGTTTCCGGATCCGATTTTGTTTCCAAAACACCTGAGCAATCAAAAGATACAAGATAAGATCAATCAACATTCGCTCTATAGCCCAAGAAGCTAATAGTAAAAGAGCGTCAATAAGAAGATATAGTGCTAATGATACGTAGAGAACAATATATATATTACATTAACAACTTTTACAGGTACATTTCTGGAGTGCACTTCCGAAACGTCGTAAAGTGAATTTTTGAGATTTATCCTACCCCATTGGTAGAGGTCTCAGTCACCACCTTATAATATATTTAAATTTGTAGTTTAATATTTTATTACTCACTATATTGACTTAAACTTTTACGATCGATTATACGCTTGAAGCCGAACTGGATTCATACGTATATGGTACATTTTATATCTTGATTACATTGATTCATATTTTGTTTTGGGTGGGAATACTGATATTTCAGTCTGTCTTTTGTCGTGCTTTTGTCCTCGTTTTATTGTTATCCTGTCCGTATACAGGACCTTTTCGAATATTTGCCGCGGTTTAAGAATACGAACGTTAACCAATTGTAGCAACGAATAGCGATTATTTTGACGCCGCGTTAGAAAAAAAAAAGTTTAAGCTACGAATACTTTTAGCTATCAATAGTTAGCTTAGTTACTTAAAAAGACAACGATCCGCGTATCGTTTTGGAGAACGACTCCCCAAATTACTTTTGATTTTACTTGAAATTGTTAGGAATATTTCACAGTTTCATTATTCCTTAACTATTCCGATTAGCTTGTAAGTAAATACACCATTAATTATAGATTAAAATTCAGTAGCGCCTATAAGGAAGCGCAAGTACTAAATTTTGTTAGATTTCTTTAAGATAAAGTAATAATTATTATGAAATAACTTCACTTGCGTGTAGATAAGTTATTTTCTTTTGATTCCAAATTAGAATTTTAGACCTTTTTGAATTCCATTATTAAAGTTATTAGATTCGTTTGAGATAAGATTGTAAGTTAGTTGATATAAGGATTATTTGATATTTTAATAAATAAGATACCGTTTTATAACGTTTTTCCGAAACTTTTGGTGATTGATTCATTTTGTTGACATTTTATTTGAAGACTTTTCAGAATTTTCAGGATGACGGATTAAGTTAGTTATAGGGAGGGTGGTATCCCTCACAAAACCTTCGGATGGAGTAAGTGGGTGTGTGTTTGAATTTTCTTTTGGAAGGTTGTAATGTAGTACAGCTTTGAGATTTAGAGTCTTAGATGATGATTTTTTTTTTGGTATATATAGTTTAGAGTTTCAGGCAAGCAGTTTTTAATCTGCTTGTTTATTATGTAAGGGGCTGCCCACAAATATTATAGAGTCATGGGGACTCGATAGGTCCAGGGTCAGCCAACGGATGAGTACACGGGAGAGATGATTCCTGTGCTCATTTTGGGTGGGTTGCGAGACTAGGAGGGTCTACTTTACACCTTAGATCCTCCCTCCCCATATAGTTAGACACCTCTTCTGCCACCTTTTGCATTTCATCGTGGCAGCAAAAGGGGCGGAAGTTAATTAAATGCCACAGCAGTCACGAACTCCTATGACTGGCTTGCATCAAAGAACTTACGTGTCACGTTCACTGGGTCAGTGAAATAAAGCTATCCATGAAATCATTGCGTTCGATTTACGATTTCACTCTTTTTGGTGAAGAGGTGCAATTGAGTCAACTTTTCTTTCAATTCAATTCGGGAATATCTTTACTTCGATGGTTATGAGGGCCAATAAGCGTATTAACATTGAATATTCGAACATGCACATCTTATGTTCAACGGTCGGCAGTGAAAAATAAGAGGTAACACCGGTCACATAGATCCCGGAGCAAGTGCCTACGGCCTGGCTGAGCTAGCTACGGCTATGGTACTGCCGGCCACCGCGACGGTTGATCTAGGCCACGACCTTACGTTGTCGCATGCCGTTCCCATCGCCTGCCCACCTCGGGTAGATGATGAGAAAGGGGGCGTTGCCGGCGAAGGGTTGCTTCCATCCCATTCACGCGAAAACAGTTGACGTTCTCGGGACTCAAGCATGCGAACTGGAGTAGAGCCTCCGGTGGAGATAATGCATTGGTTAATAAGGTCGCATAGCAGGTTTAGAGATGTCAGCAGGGATAATAGTAGGGTCCTTGGTTTATAGGTGTAGGCTACTAAATGAACCAGCTACGAGCAGAACACCTAGCATTCGTAGCGGATAGGCGGGAACATGCTGTCAGGTACCCTCTAGGCTGTTCTACGGGGTTTTGTAGTCAGTACCTATGGTAGGCTGGTGGATGGTTCTCGCTTCTGTGATGAGGATGGAAATAAAGTTGAAGAAGATGAAGTTGATAAAGAGTAGTAAGACTGGGAAGGGGAGCAGGGAGAGCAAGGTGCCGTGTTAGCGAAGTGTAAGTATGTCTGCTGCAGGGATGCTGAATACACCGATACACTGGCGGTTGCTGATGGAGTTATCGATCTTTGATATAGGAGTCAAGGAGAGGTATGGGTGCTTGCTTCTCCCGGCTACCTCTTCGGCTTGCACTGTTGGTGGTCAGAGGGTTCGGATCTTAAATATCCATAGGGTGTTTAGGTGAAGGATTGGATGTCTACTGTTTGTGCGTTTGAGAAGGTAGAAGAAGAATTTTATTCTATTCATTCTATTTGTAATAATTCTAATTATTATTATTCTTTATCAATAGCAATTTTATTTAATTTATTTTTACGTTACAGGTCACAAATAAAAACAAATTTACGCAATTTAAACAAACAAAATACAAGCTTAAATTCTGGTCACAACCAGACACAAAATACTTAGCGCTGCAAATCCAAAAATTCTCCAACAAAGGTATTCTTCTCAAAGCTTTTTCAATGGCAACTCTATGTTTCCTCAATCGATTTTCTCTTTTTTCTACAAGCTTCCTTCCAAATTTCGACAAATCTTATATAGTTTTTCACTTCTCTTTAGTTAAATCTCAAAAATTTCTCCTTATCTTTTTCAAATCCAAAATTGAATTGTCATCCAAAATGGAGGCTTGGCTTGTCCACTTCGCCCCGACTATATAGCCATCCTCTTCGGATCTTTTGCGTGGTGGTGTTCTTGTCTCAGTCATACAGCAGCATCTCGCCCATATATGCAGAGACGTGCGACTGAGAGCGGTGATACAACCATTGCACGCGATCCTATGCGTTGAGGATGCGATCCTCGTAGGCTCAGTGGACGTGTTCAGCCGTATAATGTCAATTATATTTTATTTCAAAAGGCAAGTGAAAAACTACGACACAACGCGCAAAGTCCCCAGCCCAAACCGGCCCAAACTAATTGCTTGGAGAAGAATATTTTTGTTGGAAAGAATCCTAACCATTTTCCAACTAAAATGGTACAAAATGAACAAGAATAATCTTAATTCCGTGGACCTCCGCGCAGATAATATTTAAAAAAGGGGAAAAATCATTGCGATCTTTCTTTGACATCCGACACTTTACGGTGGGCACTCGGCCATTCTAAATTTATGTTGGTGTGATTATAATTCACACATTGTTGTGTTATTCTCGTTGGAAAGCTTCCTCACTTTACTATGCGTGCGAGTCTCCAGCCCGTCCGCTGGCTCGACACGATAGACTGATGCGTGTGAGTCTCCAGCTCATCCGCTGGCTCAGCACGATTAAACTCGAATACGTTGCGGGCAAGTCTCCAGCTCGTCCGCTGGCTCAACCCGATGGAAAATAACCTGCTTAGTTATCCTCTCTGAGTCACTCTCAAAGCTCCCAGAGGACAACGGACTCAAAATGTGGGTCGAAAAATAGGAATGGATAGGATGGAGCGGAAACAAATATCGAGAGTTGAACCGTGCCAAAAGCGCACGATTTGACCAGGTTTTAAGAACCAAAAGAATGATTTTTGTTGCGGTAAATCTTACCGTAACAAATTCCACCCTTACCTACCAAAGAAGAAAATTGGCTTTCAGATAAGAAAGCGAAATAAAAAGGATAAAAAGAGAGGTAAACAACACAACCAAATGGAATACACTACAGCACAACACATCTACATCTCAATTGCTCTGGGCGAGAGTTAATGCACATCACAGAGCTGTGAAGCTCTCAGTAACTCTTAGCGCAGCTAGTTCTTGCTACGCGACTAAGTATCGGAATTTTCCGAGGAATCGTTGTAGAACGTCTTCAGATCTTTGACGTTCCAGGTTTCTCGAAAGGTACCTTTTTCGTCCTTGAGCTCGTACGTCCATGGAGACACGCGTTTCTTAATAAGAAACGGACCTAAAAATTTAGGCGCTAATTTTGCCGTGTAGTAGTTTGCTGCATCAGACAAACTGAAATTACGTCGCCAAACCAATTCGTTTGGAAGATACTGTACATCCCTTCGTCTAAGGTTGTACCTTTTCGCCGCCATCTTGGATGCTGACTCTAACTTTTTCCCTATCTCTTCCCTAAGCAACCTAAACCTTTCCCTAGTGTCATCCGTACTATCACTCCTAACATCCGGAATGGTGGTTAAGGGTTTGCCGAAAGTCACCATCCCTCGACCAAAATTCGCGTAGTAAGGCGACACGCCTAAAACTTCGTGATGTGACGTGCGTATACAACACGCCACCTTTGCTAACTGTGCATCCCAAGACCTATGGTTTTCCGAAACGTACGCCCTAAGAGTATTCTTGATAATTTGATTAATCCGTTCCGACGGATTAGCCTGAGGATGGTAATTCGCCGTAAACCTAATTGTAGAACCATAGCTATCAAACAAAGACTTCAGTTCCTTGCTTTTGAACTGCGGACCGTTATCACAAACAACACATTTTGGAACGCCAAACAACAAGAAGACATTGTCTTCCAACTCCTTACAAACAGACTTCGCTGTTGCAGACCTCAACGGGAACAACAATGGAAATTTCGTGAAGTAATCCACGACCGTTAGAATGTAGACAAAACCCCTACTCGATTTTGGAAGTGGACCTACCAAATCAATACAAATCATCTCCCACGGATCGGTTACCCCTTTTCTTTCCGTCATCAACCCAGCTGGTTTTTCATTAAAAGGTTTCACACTTTGGCATATCTTGCAGTTCCTAACGTACCTAGTTATATCTGACCTCATTTTTGGCCAGTAAAATTTTTCTCCTATCCTACAAAAAGTTTTCTTAACCCCCATATGCCCTGCTAACGGATGGTCGTGATTTTCTTCTAAAATCTTTTTCCTATCATGAATGAATGAATGAATTGAATTAATTGGGGGAAAGTGCACTGCGACCTTTAAGATCTATTGTGCCCCCTTTTCTAAAGCGCTGGATGAGGATACTCATCCTACAGCACTTCCTCCAACTTGGTTTCTTTTAGGAAGCCAAGTATTTGAGGTATTTTTAGAGAAGGTAACCTGCCCTTCTCTATCTGGTAATTACCCAGATGTTTTTGTCTTATGTGCACAAGTGCACCACATCTACCTAGTATGTGGTCCGGTGTTTCTTCTTCTTCATCGCAGAATCTGCATGTTGCGCTGCTAGACAGCCCTAGGATATTGAGGTGTCTTTTAAGTTTGCAGTGCCCTGTGAGAAAGCCCGTTATAATTCTTAGATTGTTTCTGTTTAAGTTAATGCAGGCTGTGAATCTTTCTAGGTTATAGTTCCCCAGTAACATTTTTGCCTGTCTTAGCTTTGGGAGTTCTTTCCAATGGTTGGATCTTTTGACTTCTTCATTTGTTTTGATCTTGTTTTTGATCACATTCTCCCCAAAGCCGCAGTAGGGTTCTGGTCCAATAAAGGGTGTTGTTGCCCCTATTTTCGCCAGACGGTCAGCCTCTTCATTGCCTTCAACACCAACATGGCCTGGTATCCAATGGAGAGTGACTGTGTTTTCCCTGCCCAAAGTGTTGAGTTTGTCTAGGCGTTCCCATACCAGTTTGGAACTGATACTGTATGAGCTAAGGGCTTTAAGTGCTGCTTGACTGTCTGACATTATTGCAATGTTTTGCTTGCGATAGTTCCTATTTAAGTTTAGTTCAGCGCATTTTCCTATCGCATTAACTTCTGCTTGAAAGATGCTTGAGGACTGTCCCATTGGAACAGAGACTTTGGTTCTAGGCCCAAAGATTCCTGCACCCGTTCCTTCAATAGTTTTTGATCCATCAGTGTACCACTTGATGGCATTTGCTTTAAAGGTGTAGTTTTCTGTTTCTCCTAGCCACTCTTTTTTGCTACTTAACTTCGTTTGGAAGTTTTTCTCGAAGTTGTAAATCTTAATCATGCTATCTCTGGGAATATCAAGGGAGGGTATTGTTTTGGACAGGGAGTCTTTTTGTCTAAGACTTATTTGTTTACCTTTGCCGGTGCCCTCTTTTGAAAACCTCATGATTGTTCCCTCAGCTGCACTTTGTATCACAAAGTGTAATGGGGTCAGATGCAATATGACCTCCATTGCTGCCGTAGGGCAAGTTCTCATTGCTCCTGTGATGCATAAGCATGCGAGCCTTTGCACTTTTTCAAGTGATTTTCTAGTCGTAGCTAGTTCGGTTCTTTTATGCCACACAACCGCACTATAGGTGATAATGGGCCTCACCATCATAGTATACATCCATCTTATTATATTCGGTTTGCATCCCCATGATTTTCCTGCAAGTCGTCTGCATATCATGAGGGACTTTGTGGCTTTCCCGACTGTTATTTCAAGGTGTTTGTTCCAGAGGAGTTTGCTGTCTAGGGTAATTCCTAGGAATTTGACCTCCCTCTTCGTGTCGATTACTTCACCTTTTAACCGGATGGGTTTCATGTGCGGTAGAAGTCTTTTCTTTGTGAATGGTACAATTGTGGTTTTTGATGGATTAATATTTAGTCCCACTGATGCGCACCATTTGCTTGTTATTGTCAAACCCCTTTGTATTATGTCACAGAGGGTTTCTTCAAACTTTCCATAGGCTGTTATAACAATGTCGTCGGCAAAGCCTAGGCATTGTATACCTTGAGAAGTAAGACATTCTAGGAGCTCATCCACAACGAGGCTCCACAGCAGGGGTGATAGAACCCCTCCTTGCGGGCATCCTCTTGTTGTGATGATTTTCTGTACGTTTTGTCCGGAATGTGCCTCTGCTATTCTAGTACTCAGCATTTCGTCTATCCATCTGGTTATTGTGATGGGAACACTCTTCCTAACTAGTGCTTTTTTGACTGCCTCGTGAGACGTGTTATCAAAAGCACCTTCTATGTCGAGGAGTACACTTAGGGCGGTTTCTTTGGCGTCAAGTGCCCTTTCTATAGTGTTCGTTAATTCAAAGAGAGCGGTCTCTGTTGATCTGCCCGCTCTATAGGCATGCTGACGTTGATTCAGAGGCATATTCCTTAGAACTTCTGATCTGATGTAATTGTCGATCACTTTCTCCAAAGTTTTCAGTAGGAAAGATGTTAGACTTATCGGTCTGAATGACTTCGGATGAGTTGTATCTTTTTTCCCCGTTTTTGGGATGAAGATAACTTTAGCTTTTCTCCACAGACTTGGTATATACCCAAGTGCAATACTGCTTCGAAGTATGCTAATTAGGTACGGCATTAATTCATCTTTGCCCTGTTGCAGTAAGGCAGGAGAGATGCCATCTATGCCGGGTGATTTAAAAGGTTGAAAGGTACTAATTGCCCATTCTAGTCTTTTTCCTGAACAGATAGTTTTTGCTATCTTCCAGTCTTCTCTGTTTGGTTTGAAAGGTATTCTTTCAATTCTATCGTTCACTATGGGTGAACTACCTGGAAAGCGGGTACTCAGTAGCAAATTAGATCTTTGCTCTTCATTTTCTGTGAAGCTACCATCTGCGTTCCTAAGTGCCAATGATGTTAAAGTTTTCTCCATCGACAGTGCTTTGTGTAGTCTGGCAGCTACAGATGTGGAGGATATGTCTTCGCAAAAAGTTTTGAAGCTGTTTCTTTTGGCCTTCCTTAGTTCTTTGTTGTATTTGGTAAGCTCTTCAGAATAGTTTTGCCACTCTCCAGTTCTCTTTGCCTCATTAAAGAGTTTTCTTACCCTAGATCTTAGTTTGGAAAGATTATTGCTCCACCATGGAGCGTCTTTCAGTTTTCTAGCAGTTTTTGTAGGGCAACTGAGTTCATACGCCTCATTGATTGCCCCACTAAACTGCTTAACTATATTTTCTAGTTCAGGGTGACTATTAGTCGTACTAACTGGACCTAACTGTTCAATATTGGTTTTAAGGGTGTTTTTATAAAGTTGCCAGTTCGTATTTCTTGGGTTCCTTACAGAGGTATTCTCTGTGAGAAGGCCCTCTAATAGAAACACAATGATTCTGTGGTCAGACATTGAGGGTTCGTTGGAGACTCTCCAATCTCTTAGAGCTTGACCTAAGTTTGGTGACCCAAAGGTTAAGTCTAAGACTTCTTCTCTTGTTCTAGTTATAAAGGTAGGGGTGTTCCCTACATTAAAAATATCTAGGTTTTTTACGAGAAGGAATTCTAAAAGGTACTCACCCCTTTGGTTTATGTCGGTGCTGCCCCATGTTGTGTGGTGGGCGTTCGCGTCACAACCGATTAGTATCGGCAAGTTCCTACTGCTGCAGTAGTCCACCAGTTTTTGTACTTCCGCTGGTGGAATATTTTCGCCGTCACCTGCAAAGTAGGCCGATGCTATAACCAGAGTACTGTGGTTGCCCCCGATGGTTATATCCGCTTGGATTGGTACCAAGTCCCTCGTCATGTATTCTGAAAGACATATAAAGTTTATATTATTTCTTATCATTATACATGTTCTGGGCGAGTCTTCTCTCGTATCCCAGATTAGCTTTGAATCCTTACAGTTAAGGCCTCTAACTTGTCCCCCGTATATCCAGGGTTCTTGGATCAGCGCTAGCCCTAAGTTGTCCTTCGTGAATTTCCTAGCTATCACGGCTGACGCCGCTTTAGCATGATGGATATTCACTTGGGCTGCCCTGGTGCTGATCCCGCGTCCGGTCATCTTGGTTTAAGAGGTGGGGGCAGGTGCCCCCTCATCTGCAAGCAGATGGTCTTCTTCTTCCTCTGTGGGAAGCGTTTCGTCGGCTTCTTCTCGGCTAGGAGAGAGGTCCATGCCCTCTATGTCGCTATCTGCCGGAGAAGAAGGTGTATTTTGGGAGTGAGGTGGATTAGGGTTTAGGGAAGGTGTTCCAACTACTCTATTGGATGGATGGGATTCTATGGTAGAGTTGTTGGTTGGAAGGGGGTTTTCAGGAGTTGAGGGAGGGTTTATGGATTTTGGGGAGGTGGGGGGATTGTCAGGAGGGGGTATGGAGGGGGTACCACTTGTATCAGAGTCTGCTTGCCTCTCTGGTTCGGATGACTGGTGAACAAGCCCAGTATCCGTCTTTCTGAGGCCAGACACGGCCACTTTCCCGAACTTGTAGTGAAGTTCGTGGTTGGTCTTCATAATGGCGTCAGCTGACTTGTCATCAATGCCTATGACCATTAGCTGGCCTCTGCCTTCGACCTTGCTCTTGAGGACTTTCCATGCCTGGATGTTTAGTCCCTCGTTTTGTGCTTTTATCAGAGCAAGCGATCTCTGGTCTTCTTGCCCAGAGCTTCTTGGAAGAAATAGAGTGATCGTGTGCATTTTCGGGATTTCATCCCCCAGGCACGACGTGAGTTCTACTCCTTTCCAAGTGCTTAGTTTGGGAGCCTTTTCTCTAAGCCACTTAGCTGTGTTAGATTCCAGGCAATCCACCACAAGTAGGCCAGTTTTGAAGTGTATGCCTTCAAATTTGAGTTTGTGCTCCCACCCTAAGGAAACTTCCTCAATAAGGGCCTCCTCAAGTAACGTTAAGTCAGCTGTACTGAGCGTGACTTGGGGATATTCTTTTGGCAGTACAGCTACTTTCACCAGTTTGGCAGCGTTGGCATAGGAAGTTTTCTTGACTTCGCTCGGTCTTGTCTTTGTGGTGTTGGGACCTTCTACTGTTTCTGCCGTTTTTGGTTTCTTTGGTGCTTGTTTTTGGGGAGGGGTGATGTGGCTGCTGTCCCTCTTACCCTGCCTGTAGTTTTGCTGCCCATCGTTAGGAATAATCTTCCTTTCGTCCACCTTTTTTCTGGCTACCTGAGGGGTCATGCCCTCGTCCAGGAATCGGAGGTACCACTTTGTACCCGCTCCGCTTAACCCTTTCCTGAGTGGATCATCCAGTGCGCCTGGTTCACCCAATTTCGGTAAGTAAGTCGGCGATTGCGGTTGTATGGTGGTCTTTTTGATTGCCTCGCCTCACCAGATGAGGTTGTGGCTACCTCCTGTGGTGCTGGTGTTCTTTCACCACAGTCGACTTTTTGGGGTTTTTCAACATCTTCTTCGTGACCGGGAGGTATTCTCCCCTGACTACTAGAAGACGTTCCTCGAGTCTCATTTTCCTCTTGTCCGGCAGGTTTCCTACCCTGACAAGCGGACGATGAGCCACGTCCAGCTTCCCGGTTTTGCTGCCTAGGAGGCATCCTCCTTTGGCTTTTGTCGCTTGCCGGTTTCGGATCTGTGCCATGGAGATCTTTTTCCATGCGATCCGCAAGTTCATTGGCGGTTACATCCCGCGGAATGAAAAATTTTTTATAGTTTTTGTTGTTTTTGTTTTTTGTTTTGTACATTTGGTTCCCACGATTAGCTAGAGAATTAAAAGTCCACTGTATCAGAGCTCCGCATGCTACAGTAAGGTCTAATTACTCTTTGATTCGACCCGGTTTCAAAGAGGCTCCGTTAGAATACAGCCGGTTACCCTTGGCTGCAAACCATCCAATAGGCACGGATCGCATAACACCCTGGGTTAAGGGTGGCAGTTCTTGGTTCGTAACTCCTCAAAAGAGAACCAGTAGAGTGGGGTTTCCCTCAATCGACCGGCCCCAGATGAGTCTTTGAAACTTAAGCCTTCGCACCACAACAAGGTGACTGCCGTCGCGAAGGTTTTCCTATCATTCTTTGCTACTACTAACTTCCACTCACTATTACTATCATGATTTGCCTTAACAAACTTAAACAATTTTCCCTGTTCTACTCTCCAGGCTGGAAAAGACAATGGTTTCTTTTCCACCTCTCCGATCATCTTTTCTATCCAAGGATCTTTTGTAGGCTCTGAAATCCCAGATAAAACTGGTACGCTCCTGGAGAGCATATCCAGCACTACATGATCCTTCCCTTTGCGGTGAACAATATTGAAATCGAACTGCTGCATACGTACAGCCCATCGAGCCAGTCGACCTGCTGGGTCTTTCAACTTGCTTATATTCCATTAATTCTTTACAATGAAGTTTTAGGTATCGATAAAAAGAAGTTATCCGGTTAAACAAAAAAAATGTTTAAACAAAAACGTATTGCTTAAAAATTTGTTTATTCTAAATTTATCAAAATATTTTGTTCTTACTTAAATAAATCAATGCACTTACCAAACACTCTGAAAATTTAAATAATTTATGGTGAATTCCACGACAATTTCTGATTCGCCTTCAGATTGGATATTTCATGATTTTTCTGGTTGCATGGAAAATAAAATGAGATTGATTTGGTTTTTGTTGTTGTGTGTGTGTCATGGACAGCTGAGATGATAGTCCACTTCTTCGTCTGATTGATAAGCAACAACATCTTTGACGGAATGCCTACCGTTTTTCTTGATTGATTCTGTGATTTTTTTTTGGGTCGCTAGATCAAAATTTGTTCGTGTGAAATATGATCTAACATCAAAAAGTGTTTTTCGTTTAAGCATAGCTCCTATCTTTTTGTGGTGTTAGATCAAATTTTACCTCCCAAATGAAATCTCATTTTAAATTGAGATTTAACACACACTTGCACTCACACTACAATAATTTGACATTTCTGAAACGTCAAATTTTGTTGTTTATTTTTTTAGCATTCTGTGAATTTCATTGTGGAAAAAGAATTCTTTTTAGATAAGTGATCAAAGTTTTAAAATAATAACAAATAAATACAAACGGTTGAAGTGAAAATTAATTGACAATTTAAAAATAAATAGGTACCTATGAACTTGCAAAATTAAAATGAACAGAGTGTAATGAATGGAATCGCTTTGAAAAGGATGCAGTGATTGAGCCCGGATTTTATTCCTACTTCATAACATAGCCGTTCCATAAGTTGGCAACGGTTGTGTCGAATTCACTAAAGATTTGTTAGGAATAGTTTTTTATAGCTTTCTATTCGATGGCCTTTCATTTTTTCCGGTAACACTTCTCCCATACAACGAGTCATTTGTAAACTTTTGTTTATTACTCTGACAATGTTCAAGACGAAGTGTTTTTAATGCATCCTTTAACGAATCCTAGGTAGTTGTTATTTTATAATGTGCAACCGGCACCGCGCAAAGAAATTTCGTTTATGACGGAATGTCAAAACAAACAAGAGAGAGAACTGACAACAAGAAATATTGCAACAACAACTGCAATGATATATGCAGTCTCACCGGCTAGTCAGCAAGGGGGATTCGTCGAATAAAAAAAGGTATTTAATCAAAATAAAAGCGATCGTATGTGAAGAGAATTTATTATGCAGGAATGTAGGTGAGGTGGGTATATATTTTAATGTAGGATTAAAATTAAAAGAGATTATTGGATTAAAAGAGATATGGTTTGATGGAAGGGGGTGGAACGTAAATATAAGTATTTACGTTACAGGGTGGGCGCCAGGAAACTTACCAAAGGGGATCTGAAAAATCTTCAAATTTTTAAATAAATAAACCACAAATTTATTATTCCCAATGAGAAGTTGAATCTTTTATTGTTTGGGAAGTGATTGGTCTGGGAAACCGTGGCAAATGCCGGGATAAAAACCCAGAGTCTTTTCGATAAAAAGAAGAATAGAACAATTGGATCTCGAGGTTAGCAGAAGGCTAATTCTCGAAATTAGGAAAAGGTTTTAGCAAATAAAAAAAAAAACAAACAATGGTTTGTGCCAGATGGACACAAAGAAAGATCACAATGGGAAGGGAAGGTTAAAATAAAACAAGGTCACGAGTCCCACAATCTTGGGAGAAAACGAATAATCAGCGAAGGCCTACTTTATCAAAAACTTATTTGCCCCACACAGGGTCACAAATAAAAACAAATTTACGCAATTTAAACAAACAAAATACAAGCTAAAATTCTGGTCACAACCAGACACAAAATACTTAGCTGTGCAAATCCAAAAATTCTCCAACAAAGGTATTCTTCTCAAAGCTTTTTCAATAGCAACTCTATGTTTCCTCAATCGATTTTCTCTTTTTTCTACAAGTTTCCTTCCAAATTTCGACAAATCTTATATAGTTTTTCACTTCTCTTTAGTTAAATCTCAAAAATTTCTCCTTATCTTTTTCAAATCCAAAACTGAATTGTCATCCAAAACGGAGGCTTGGTTTGTCCACTTCGCCCCGACCATATAGCCATCCTCTTCGGATCTTTTGCGTGGTGGTGTTCTTGTCTCAGTCATACAGCAGCATCTCGCCCATATATGCAGAGACGTGCGACTGAGAGCGGTGATACAACCATTGCACGCGATCCTATGCGTTGAGGATGCGATCCTCGTAGGCTCAGTGGACGTGTTCAGCCGTATAATGTCAATTATATTTTATTTCAAAAGGCAAGTGAAAAACTACGACACAACGCGCAAAGTCCCCAGCCCAAACCGGCCCAAACTAATTGCTTGGAGAAGAATATTTTTGTTGGAAGGAATCCTAACCATTTTCCAAATAAAATGGTACAAAACGAACAAGAATAATCTTAATTCCGTGGACCTCCGCGCAGATAATATTTAAAAAAGGGGAAAAAACATCATTTCGATCTTTCTTTGATATCCGACACTTTACGGTGGGCACTCGGCCATTCTAAATTTATGTTGGTGTGATTATAATTCACACATTGTTGTGTTGTTCTCGTTGGAAAGCTTCCTCACTTCTTAACTATTCTGTGAAGCTCTCAGTAACTCTTAGCGCAGCTAGTCCTTGCTACGCGACTAAGTATCGGAATTTTCCCAGAAATCGTTGTAGTACGGCTTCAGATCTTTGACGTTCCATGTTCCTCGAAAGGTACCTTTTTCGTCCTTGAGCTCGTACGTCCATGGAGACACGCGTTTTTTAATAAGAAACGGACCTAAAAATTTAGGCGCTAATTTTGCCGTGTTGTAGTTTGCTGCATCAGACAAACTGAAATTACGTCGCCAAACCAATTCGTTTGGAAGATACTGTACATCCCTTCGTCTAAGGTTGTACCTTTTCGCCGCCATCTTGGATGCTGACTAACTTTTTCCCTATCTCTTCCCTAAGCAACCTAAACCTTTCCCTAGTGTCATCCGTACTATCACTCCTAACATTCAGAATGGTGGTTAAGTGTTTGCCGAAAGTCACCATCCCTCGACCAAAATTCGCGTAGTAAGGCGACACGCCTTAAACTTCGTGATGTGACGTGCGTATACAACACGCCACCTTTGCTAACTGTGCATCCCAAGACCTATGGTTTTCCGAAACGTACGCCCTAAGAGTATTCTTGATAATTTGATTAATCCGTTCTGACGGATTAGCCTGAGGATGGTTATTCGCCGTAAACCTAATTGTAGAACCATAGCTATCACACAAAGACTTCAGTTCCTTGCTTTTGAACTGCGGACCGTTATCACAAACAACACATTTTTAAACGCCAAACAACAAGAAGACATTGTCTTTCAACTCCTTACAAACAGACTTCGCTGTTGCAGACCTCAACGGGAACAACAATGGAAATTTCGTGAAGTAATCCACGACCGTTAGAATGTAGACAAAACCCCTACTCGATTTTGGAAGTGGACCTACCAAATCAATACAAATCATCTCCCACGGATCGGTTACCCCTTTTCTTTCCGTCATCAACCCAGCTGGTTTTTCATTAAAAGGTTTCACACTTTGGCATATCTTGCAGTTCCTAACGTACCTAGTTATATCTGACCTCATTTTTGGCCAGTAAAATTTTTCTCCTATCCTACAAAAAGTTTTCTTAACCCCCATATGCCCTGCTAACGGATGGTCGTGATTTTCTTCTAAAATCTTTTTCCTATCATTCTTTGCTACTACTAACTTCCACTCACTATTACTATCATGAACTACTACATGATTTGCCTTAACAAACTTAAACAATTTTCCCTGTTCTACTCTCCAGGCTGGAACAGACAATGGTTTCTTTTCCACCTCTCCTATCATCTTTTCTATCAAGGATCTTTTGTAGGCTCTGAAATCCCAGATAAAACTGGTACGCTCCTGGAGAGCATATCCGGCACAACATGATCCTTCCCTTTGCGGTGAACAATATTGAAATCGAACTGCTGCATACGTACAGCCCATCGAGCCAGTCGACCTGCTGGGTCTTTCAACTTGCTCAACCATATCAGAGTGTAGTGATCGGTAATAACCGTGAATTTCACACCCTCTAAATATGGCCGTAATTTTTCTATCGCCCACAGAACAGCCAAGCACTCTTTTTCTGTGGTCGAATAGTTACGCTCGCAACGATTAAGTGATCTGCTCAAATAGCAAATCACTTTTTCGCCTTCGTCAAAATTTTGACTAAGGACCGCACCAATCCCAAAGTCCGAAGCATCCGTCTGAACGACAAATGGCTTCGTGAAATCCGGGCACGTTAGAATGGGTGCCGTTACCAAACATTATTTTGCTTTTCTAAAGCTCTCCTCACATTCACTACTCCAGACAAACTTTTTATTTTTCTTCGTCAATTCCGACAACGGTTTCACCAAACTAGCAAAGTTTGGAATGAATCTCCTATACCAGGATACCGTGCCGATGAAGCTCCTAACTTCCTTCACATTTTTAGGTGATGGAATTCCTAACATACTCTCTATCTTTTCTGGGTCCATGCGGAGACCGTTTCTGTCAACAACATAGCCCAAACAATTTAGAGAAGGCCTAACAAAATGACATTTTTATCTACCTACTTTTAAACCTGCCTTTATTAGTCTATCAAAAACCTCATTCAAAATTTCCATATGCTTCTCAAAAGTGTCTGTCACGATGATGATGTCATCGAGATAGACGAAGACATATGGTTCTAACTCAGGTCCAAGGACCGTATCTATAAAACGTTGCCAAGTTGCGGGTGCATTATGCAAACCGAACGGCATTCTCAAAAAATGGAATAGTCCCCAACCTGGAACTGTGAATGCAGTATACTTCTGCGAATCCTTCTCAACTGGAATCTGCCAATAAGCAGACTTAATGTCCAGTGAGCTTAAAAACCTAGCGTTATTCAACTTATCTAAGATGGCCGTAATATATGGGAGGGGGTATGCGTCCCTATCTGTTACCTCATTCAACTTCCTATAATCTACACAAAACCTATATGTGCCATCTTTCTTTTTGATCATGACAATGGGTGAAGCCCATGGACTGTCAGATTTTTCAATGACTCCGTCTCGGAGCATCTCTTCTAATTCCCTATCTATAAACTTTTGAATAGCTGGCGACACCGGATAGTACCGCTGTTTAATCGGCTCAGCTTTTGTTCTTATTTTGTGCGACACCATCTGTGTACACCCTAATCCCTCTGGCATTTCTTTAAAAAGCTTTTCTAAACAACTATCTAACTCTTTTTGTTGTGTCTCTGTTAATTCTATTAAATGTTCCGCAACGGACATCGAAGCCAAAGAGCTTTGGTTCGAAAACGTCCATTCCCTCGATTTTAGATCCGGGACCACACCCGATAGAGCCCAAAAATCTGCTCCTAAAATCAACCTATGAAGAAGGCGGGGAATGACGAGACACTCTACTAAAACTATTTTCTCTTTTACCCTAATTGGAAGTGAAATAACTCCCTCTACTCTTATACCTGCACCATCCGCTAAAGTTACTTTATCTATGCTAGTTTTGCCTAACTCTAAACCTAAATCTTTAAAAATTTCCCATCCGTCCCTACAAATTATTGTGCGTGAAGCACCCGAATCTAAAAGACCTAGCATTTTGATGACAAAAATTTCAACGCCTAAATATGGCCGTTGATCTCTACCACTCTGTTCTAGTGTGAAACCCAAATGAATTGCCGACTGGTTACCAGTAGGCAACCTAAAAGAATTTAACGACGCTCTCGTCCTATTGACCCGAGAGTGCGTCTCACATTTCCCGACTGGTTATTCGAAACCATGTTTCTCGACTGGTTTTGAAAGAAGTTTCTAGAACAACTAGGGCAGTTACTTCGAGTAACTCCCTGCCTACCACAACCATAACAACGCCTAGGAGCGGAACACCTATTTGCAAAATGGCCTGATCCATTGCAATTAAAACATCTCATAGTTGGTCTCCCATCACCAACTTGAGAATTTTGAATGGGTGGGCTCGATACTTGAGCTTGAAAACGAACCTGACGACTAGTTTCGTTGTTCTCAGAAACAACCGAAACTGTAGGAGCATCAATACCTACGTATGCTAGATCCGGTTCTAGCAACGTCCCATTTCTAACACTGGGAGGTGGAACATAAGATTCTACATTAGCCCTAACTGCCTCTAAATTACGCCCTAACAAAACTAAATCAGAAACACAACTAGGATTCGCCAATCCAAGTTGGGTCTGATAGAACGGTGTCAAATTCTTTTGAATAACTGACAGCTTCCTTCGTTCCGAAATTGGTTCAGAAAGCCTGCCAAACAAATTCTGCATCGTCGCCACATAGACCCCGATGGACTCATCCTTGCCTTGTGTGCGACGCCTAATCTCTTCTAACAACGAATCGTCATAATTCGGTGGTAAGAACTCCAGCTTCAACTCTCTGGTAAGTTCTTGCCACGAATTTACCGAAACCCTAATCGCCCTATACCAAATCAGTGCTTTCCCTACAAATAAATCTACCGCTGCTCTGAACAATTGAGATTCCGTCACACCCCGCGCACTACGGATCTCTTCTACTCTTTCTAAAAACGCGTTCACTTAGGCACCACAACGCTCACCAGTGAACTTCACCTCCCACTTCGATAAATTTTCAAACCGCTCCTGATTAACAAAAACTCTTTCTACAATCTGACTACCTCTAATCAAACCATCCCTATTAATCTCCACACTTGTATTTTCCCCTACTATGCCCGTCGGTATACTGGCAGGAGTATTTACCGACCTGCTATTTTGAGGTTCAGCTGAACGCTGATTTTCAACCTCCGAAATATTCTGCTGTTCCTGAAAAATGTCTCCCCTGTTCTTTCTCCTCTTCATTTTTCTCTTCCTCACCTACTTCTAACTGGGCCATTGCCATCACTAATTTATTTTTAAGCGCCTGCTTGCTCTTATCCTCGTTTGCATTTTCAGGAACCGACCTATCTAATCTACCTAATCCCCATTCTACTTTAGCTAAAATTTTCAAATATTCTCTTGATGTGTCTGACCTAGGAGGGTTTTCCAAAAGTTTCCCTATTTCTACCAACTTTTCCTCGACCGCTTATTGGTCTTCCTCAAAGCTAAATGGGTAAGCTGGAGCTACAAAAGATTTCCTACGTTCTAATTTAAGCGCGACCTGAAGCACTTTCCTCATATCGTCTACGGATCCTACCTCTAACCCTCTCCACTCCATTTCATAAGCAAGCTCGTCTTGCGCTAATCTATTAATCTCCATAATAGATAAGTAAATAAGCAAACAACTAATTTCCGAAAAGAACTGAAAACACTATAAAAACACTTTAAACTTATAACAAAATCTTATTAAAACAATTAAATAAAACGAAATGAGTCCAAAAAGTTCTCGAACGAATAAAATAAAAAAAGAAAAATTAAAATCAAAAAGAAATTAAACCCACAAAAAAAATCAAACTCAATTAAGTAATAATAAACTTTAAAAAAAATAAATCGCAAATAAAAGAAATGAAAATAATAGAAATAAGATCAAAAAGTTAAAAAAAAATACTAATGAAATAAAAGATCAAATTTGATAAATAATTACAAACGAAAAAAAAAAATACTACGACACTACTAAATTTAAAATCTTGCCGGCCCTGGCTATTATTGAATCAAAATCTTTCAAGGCCAACAAAATCAACGACGAGAAAAAAAAATGTAAATGCAAAAATAATCTTCTATGTAATGTATGTAATTAATACCTGCTTTCTGATGAATGATGATGATGATGAATGGATAAAGGGGTGGGTGTGTTTTAGAAATTTTCAAAAAAAAACACTTCACTTCTATTTAGCTACCTATATCAAAAGAAACAATATTAGAAAAACTTTTTTTGATAATATTATATTAAAAAGAACGACTACATGACAATACTTCACACACGAAAAATTATTTTTCCAAAAAAAACACCGCTGCTCCACGTTGGAACGCCACTTTGTTGCAAAATTATTTATGTTAGGAAACCGAATTTAAATTACTTTATGATGAGAAGAATTATAAAGACGATACAAGTAAACCGCGTAACTTTGGATTATTTCGAATCCAATAATATTATTGATTAAGACAAATGAAAAAGAAAGATTGTAAACAAATAATGTGCAACCGGCAACGCGCAAAGAAATTTCGTTTATGACGGAATGTCAAAACAAACAAGAGAGAGAACTGATAACAAGAAATATTGCAACAACAACTGCAATGATATATGCAGTCTCACCGGCTAGTCAGCAAGGGGGATTTGTCGAATAAAAAAAGGTATTTAATCAAAATAAAAGCGATCGTATGTGAAGAGAATTTATTATGCAGGTGAGGTGGGTATATATTTTAATGTAGGATTAAAATTATAATAAATTATTGGATTAAAAGAGATATGGTTTGATGGAAGGGGGTGGAACGTAAATATAAGTATTTACGTTACAGGGTGGACGCCAGGAAACTTTTATGGTAGTTTGCCTTACCAAAGGGGATCTGAAAAATCTTCAAATTTTTAAATAAATAAACCACAAATTTATTATTCCCAATGGGAAATTGAATCTTTTATTGTTTGGGAAGTGATTGGTCTGGGAAACCGTGGCAAATGCCGGGATAAAAACCCAGAGTCTTTTCGATAAAAAGAAAAATAGAACAATTGGATTTCGAGGTTAGCAGAAGGCTAATTCTCGAAATTAGGAAAAGGCTTTTGCAAATGAAAAAAAAAAACAAACAATGGTTTGTGCCAGATGGACACAAAGAAAGATCACAATGGTAAGGGAAGGTTAAAATAAAACAAGGTCACGAGTCCCACAATCTTGGGAGAAAACGAATAATCAGCGAAGGCCTACTTTATCAAAAACTTATTTGCCCCACACAGGGTCACAAATAAAAACAAATTTACGCAATTTAAACAAACAAAATACAAGCTAAAATTCTGGTCACAACCAGACACAAAATACTTAGCTCTGCAAATCCAAAAATTCTCCAACAAAGGTATTCTTCTCAAAGCTTTTTCAATAGCAACTCTATGTTTCCTCAATCGATTTTCTCTTTTTTCTACAAGTTTCCTTCCAAATTTCGACAAATCTTATATAGTTTTTCACTTCTCTTTAGTTAGATCTCAAAAATTTCTCCTTATCTTTTTCAAATCCAAAATTGAATTGTCATTCAAAATGGAGGCTTGGCTTGTCCACTTCGCCCCGACACTATAGCCATCCTCTTCGGATCTTTTGCGTGGTGGTGTTCTTGTCTCAGTCATACAGCAGCATCTCGCCCATATATGCAGAGACGTGCGACTGAGAGCGGTGATACAACCATTGCACGCGATCCTATGCGTTAAGGATGCGATCCTTGTAGGCTCAGTGGACGTGTTCAGCCGTATAATGTCAATTATATTTTATTTCAAAAGGCAAGTGAAAAACTACGACACAACACGCAAAGTCCCCAGCCCAAACCGGCCCAAACTAATTGCTTGGAGAAGAATATTTTTGTTGGAAAGAATCCTAACCATTTTCCAACTAAAATGGTACAAAATGAACAAGAATAATCTTAATTGCGTGGACCTCCGCGCAGATAATATTAAAAAAAGGGGAAAAAACATCATTGCGATCTTTCTTTGATATCCGACACTTTACGTGTGAGTCTCCAGCTCATCCGCTGGCTCAGCACGATTAAACTCGAATACGTTGCGGGCAAGTCTCCAGCTCGTCCGCTGGCTCAACCCGATGGAAAATAACCTGTTTAGTTATCCTCTCTGAGTCACTCTCAAAACTCCTTAAGGACAACGGACTCAAAATGTGGGTCGAAAAATAGGAATGGATAGGATGGAGCGGAAACAAATATCGAGAGTTGAACCGTGCCAAAAGCGCACGATTTGACCAGGTTTTAAGAACCAAAAGAATTATTTTTGTTGCGGTAAAATCTTACCGTAACACGAGTGCCCATTGTTATTTTTATAAGTTAATTTTTGTTATTTTTATAAGTTGTGACCATCAATTTTGTGGAATAAAGAATAAAAAATAAAAGAATATGGCAACAAATTTTATTTATATTTTGTTTTGGACGACAGAGGTTGTTTTCGATACTCCAACTCGTTTTTTTGGTTTCAAGCTTGTTTTCGGTGCAATTTCGCTGAGCGGGATGAGCTCGCTCTGTCTCTCTCTCTCTCTCTCTCTCTCTCTCTCTCTCTCTCTATTTCTCTCTCACAAGTGATTCCGTGGGAATTCTAATTTACATACTAAATGGAGCCGACAAACGTCGTTTTACGGTTCCGTATTTGGATCCGTATGCAGAGTCTAGTATGTGAATTTGACTCCGCGCGTATATCGAATTCGGATCCATTTGCTTGAAGGGAAAAACAAATGTCCATCAGATGAAGTTAAGGAATGTCAAAGTGTGAAAGTATGTGTAAAGGCTCAAACCAAAGCAGCTGCGGTGGCGGTGGCGACCTAGCAGGTCGCGCGATAGAGGCGGGCAAAAATCTGCTCAAACCAACTCGATATTTTCAGTCGCGGCCAAGCCGTGAAAATATCATTGTTAGTTAAATTGAAATAATAATTTTTATTTAATTATTATTATTATTATTTATTAGCTATACTGCCTTAAAACTAGTTACATTTCATCATAACATTTCGTATATATATATGTATTTATTTAGTTTAAATTTAATTTTATTTTATTTTTCGAAATTCTATTTCAATCTTAAATAATTCAAATTAATAAATAAGATATATTTATGCACGGGCAAAAGCCTCCCCCATTACTTTCCATTCATTCCTTTCCTCTGCTCTTCGAAACCATAGTCTGTCAAATGCATGCAGCTCATCTCTCCATCTTTTTGTTTGACGTCCAACTCTTCTGGTACCGCTGAGGGGTGTCCATTCTGTGCATACTTTTGACCATCTCTCATCTGTTATTCTCATAAGATGTCCTGCCCAGTCCCATTTTAACCTTTTTGTTTTCCGAACGACGTCTTCGAACCCTGTCCAACTGCGTATGTAGGTGTTTCTAATTCTTTGAGATCTTCTTATTCCCAATGTTGCTCTTTCCATAGATCTTTGAGTAACTGCAAGCTTCCTTTTCAACAAAACATTATTACTCCATGTTTGGGATCCATATGTGAGTACTGGCAGAACTGTTGAATCAAAGATGTATTTTTTTGTTACGCTTGAAATATTTGAGTCCAGCATAGGTTTCACGTCCCAAAACTGCCTGAACCGTTCGTAATTCTACGAGAGACCTCCTTTTCTTCTCTTCTGATGAATGAAACTAACTGCCCTAAGTAAATGAAATCCTCGACATATTCTAGCGTCTCTCCATTAAGATAAATAGGAACTTCGACCGCGTTTGTCATGACTTTTGTTTTATCTATGTTGGCCTGGAGACCTGCCTTTGAGCATTCCGTACGGTTAATTAAATTTTGAAGGTCTTCAGGATTATCACTCATCAAAATTATATCATCAGCAAACCGCAAATTTGAGAGATATTTTCCATTTATTTTAATTCCGATACTTTCCCAGTCTAGTTTCCTAAAACATTCTTCTAGAGTAGCTGCAAAAAATGGTGGCGAGATTGGGTCTCCTTGTTTTGTGCCGCTGTGCAATTTAAATGGTTCTCCGAAAATTTCAGTTTTTATCTGAGCAGTTGCAGAGTCATAAATATGTTTGAAGATTCTTACCCAACGAACGTTTACGCCTTGGTTAAGAAGTGCGTTCCACATAAAGTTTTGGTTTATTGTGTCAAAAGCCTTCTTGAAATCAATAAAAAGGAAATAAGCTGGTATTTGATACTCTCCACTTTTTTCAATAATTTGATTGATAGCTTGGAGGTGATCTACAGTTGAGAAACCTGATCTGAATCCAGCTTGCTCCACAGGTTGGTTTTGACTTAGATCTTTTTCTAGCCTTTTGTAGATACATTTTGCAAATATTTTCTATATATTCGATACGAGACTTATTGGTCGGTAGTTGTTGATGTCGTCTCTTTTCCCTTTTTTGTGTATCAGTGTTATGTATGACTTCGCCCATTGTATTGGAGTTTCTTCGGTTGCCAAAACTTCATTGAAAATATCTTTCAACCATACTGCAGATGTTTCAATTCCAAATTTAAGAATCTCAGCTTCGATCCCATCGCTTCCTTGGCTTTTCTCATTTCCAAGTTCCATTATTGCTTTTTTTACTTCCTCATTCAAGAAAGTTAAAATATCTTCAGATTCCTCTTCTAATCTTCGTTCAAGAAGGTTACTCTGTTGCTGGTCGTTTGAGTATAGGGCTTTGTAAAACTCTGTGGCAATTTCATTTATTTGTTTTCTATTTCGAATTTGTTTGTTGTTTTTTGAAACACCTAACACCCATTCCTTACTCACATTCACACTTTGTTTTACTTTTTTAATCGATTTTGTACTTTCTAGGACATTTCTTATAGTTTTTTCATTGAATTCTCTGATTTCTCTTTTGCTTCTTCTCCTTATATCCTTTCTTAATAATCGTAGTTCTATTTTTTCCCTTTCCGAGATGTTTTCAATTTTTCTTAAAAATTCTCTTCTTTTTATCATGTTTTGGGTAACCGCTGATATTTTATTTTCATTTCTCTTCTTGTCTTGTGAAAATATGCTTAGAGGATGTTATTTTCAAAGTTGTTTCGAATTGGTCGTATTTTTCTTGGAACGTCCTATTAACACTCATTTGGTTTAAAATGCCATGGCGGAGTTTCAACTCATTATTATAATTCCTAATTTCGATCTGGCTAAGTCCTTTTTTCATTATCTTGTGTGTCCTTTTGTGAAGTTTTCTTGTCTTATGATTAATCACTAACTTTCCTCTTACCAACCTGTGATCTGAGTCGTATTCAAACTTATTCAAGACATCGACATCTTTAACCATCGATCTGTTATTAATATGAATGAAGTCAATTTGGTTCTTATGTTGGCGATTCGGTGAGATCCAGGTCCACATCCTGTTATCTTTTTTCTTGAACAGTGTATTTGCAACAGTAAGCTTATGTTGCCATAACCATTGTAGCATCCTTTCCCCTCGCTCATTTCTGTTTCCATATCCATACGGTCCTATAATTGGTTCTTCTCCAGGTTGTTTGTATCCAATGCGTGCGTTAAAGTCACCCATCACTATGGTTAGTTCAGATTTGAGTTGATTAACAGCTAAATCCAATGTTTTGTAGAACTTCTCTAGTGTTTCAACCGAAGCTTGTTCTGTGGGGGCATAAACTTGTATGATGGAGGTTTTAACTTTTCCAATTCGAATTTTCATTCCAATGATTCTTTCACTATATCCTCTTATTTCTATTATCGATTTTTTCCAGCGCTCATGAATTAAAAATCCTACTCCATATTGCCCTTTAGTTTGACCAATATATGAGAATATGTGGCCTTCTTGAGTTTCCACGATTTCTTCTCCCAATCTTCTTACTTCCGCTAATCCAATAATGTCCCATTTAATTTTGTTCCTCGCATTTTCAAACTCGTGCATTCTTTCTTCTGATAAGAGTGATCTAGCATTGTATGTACATATGGAGATCTCGTTTTCAATTTCTTTCTTCTCATTCTTGAAAGTTGAGTTTAGGGATGACGAATGTGAAGTTGATGGGTGTGAAGATGGTGGAGATTGTGGTTGTGGGGATGTTGGTTGTGGGGATGTTGGTTTTGGTGGTGGAGTAGGTTGCGATGATGCTTGTGGTGGAAATTTAGGTGTTGTTTTACTTGTATCATTTTCAGTTTGTTGGGGGGTTTGGCCATAATCGTCCACGGTGGCCAACCGGATTGGACGATGTTTTCTATTTTCATTGTTTTCAGTGTATCGTTTTATTTTTGTAATCGTTTTTGTGTGTGTTTTAATTTTCAAATTCGTTTTCATATTCTTATGCCCGTGCCTACTACATCATTGGTTCATATCTTCGCGATCATTTTCATTTGTAGAAGATTCTGACGCTGAATTTCTCATTTTAAGAAATTTATCCAAAGTACCTAATTTTTCTAGAGTTTCAGCATTTCTTATTTTATTTTTCTTTTCTTGTGAAAAGTTAGGTCTTTTCTTTGCTGCTGACACAAAAGGTGAAATGTTGTTTTTATTTTGACTTGTTTCGGGTTCTTCATCCGATCTATTTCTTTTGAGTTTTTCCGAACCCTGTTTAATGTTTCCATTTTTTTTTCCTTGAAATGCTTCCTTCTTTTTTCGCTTCTGCATCTTCTTTGGACATATCATTTCTCAGGTAAATTGGATTTTCACTTCTTTGTCGTAGCTTTACTTTATTTTTCATAACTTCTTCTTTTTTCTTTAAAGTTAAAAATCCTACCATAACAGGTCTGATTTTATTTCCTTTTTTTCCCAAGCCTGTAAATAAAATCTATGTCTCTTGTGTCCAATTCTTCTCCTAAATCATTTGTTACTATTTGGATGATGAATTTCTCAAGCTGGTCTAGATTTTCTTCTATTTCATCTATATTTGAGAAAATTATGTTTTTCCTTCTCATTATTCTGTCTAGCCGTGTGATTCTTTTGTCTTGTTCTTCTTGCTTTAGTTTGATTGCTATAATTCCGCTTGATATTTTATCGATTTTTGTTTCCATACTCTTTTTCGAAACTTCAATGTCATTTTTTAATTCTTCTTTTGAATTTCGAATTTCCCTTAAAATTTCCTCTAAACTCATTTTTGATTTTTAATATCTGGCAATACTATTTTTTCTATCTCTGATTCGAGTCTCGCAGTGGTTGACGTCTCCTGTCGTTTTGACGTTTGTAATTTGTAAATAATTTATTTTTGATTGAATCGTGTTCTCTTGATTTTGAGTAAATTTGTATTTAAAAAAAAATAAATCCCTCTAGTTGGAACAAATAATAAATTGGAACACCGGTCCCGATGCAAAAATAGAATTGTGCACAAAAGTACATATATATATTCACAAGAATATTTCTAATTTTCCAATAAATTGATGGAATCTATATGACGGTGACGTACCTTTCCGATGAAAAAGGATATGCGATCAGTGTCTCCCTCGGCAGACAGCCAGCAGGACCCAAAAAAATACAGCTTCCAGCAAAAAAAACGACCCCGAACAGCGCACAACCTCGAAAACACGACCAACCAGCACGAACTTTCGGCAATGAAATTATTTAATAATATTTAATAATTAATATCTAATTATTCCCACAAAAATGAATGAAGCCTTACTACTTTTAGACGAGACAAAAAGTAAAAAAAAATTCATAAGTGTATCTTGCATATTTCTCATTATATTTTTCAAAAACATTTTTAGTTTTTAAATATTCAAAATGGCTTGCAATACTTTCAAGCAATAAATAAAAAGATATCACGAATGGCAGCTACGATACGGCGGGCAAATGGTGCATGCAGCGTTCTACATAGATCGCGTGGCTGAACGCAGCAGTGGATCGTATTCACAACCCACATATCGCTTAGGTGTGTGCCATTTGTATGGTTTACATGTGCATCATCTGTTTGGTGATCGCCACCGCCACCGCAGCCGCTTTGGTTTGCGCGAGCCTTAAAGCGGGATTCACATAGGACAATGCAGAGGCCAAGACAATGAGACAAGACAATCATTGTTTAATGTGAACAACTGTTTCTAGGACATGACAATTGCCGACCTATCTCTGAGGACAATATCGAGATGTCGACTGGCTGGCATTGTCTTGTCCAACCCCGTTCAAGAAGCTCGGACAAGACAATTGAGTATTGTCGCATAGTCTTGTCTGTGTGTGAACGCTGTTAAATCTGGCTCTGAATCGAGACTCGAAAAAAGCGATCTAGATTCAATCTGAGATCGAATCTAGATTGTTTATTTGGCTTCATGGAAAATGAAATTAATGTGTTTGATTTCGTTGAAGTATTTATAAAAGTAAAATCGCACTATCTGACATATTCTTTCCACGAAGCGAACCCTTGCTTTCTAACGTAACACCGCTTGGACTGCATTGGTTATACCTACACTCAGTGCAGGGATTGAATTACGTTAGGTGAAAGTTGATAGTCACAATCGCAAATTTGGTATTATGGCGATAGTCACCTCGCTTACTGCTTTTTTGCGATCAACATTGTTTTTTGAGAAGTAGTTTGACAGCAACGATTTAAAAAAAGTGAAAAGTGAACAAACTTATTAAGTGTTCTGAGAACAAATTAAAATAAAAAATAACAAAATTCTATTTGAACAATCTCTTTCATACCTTTTTTAATCTTATGTTATAATAACAATTTGGTATAAAATATTAAACAACATAACAAAATTAAATAGCTATAACTTAGGCCCGTATTTATCGAACGCTCTCAACTTAAGAGCCTCGTAAGTCTATTCATCAAGCACTATTAGTACAGATTTACGAGCGCTCGCAAAACTTATGAGCGGTCAGGACCACTCCTAAGTTACGAGCGCTATCTTCGAAAAATATTCGAAATTATTAGTCTAAACGCATGCAGCAGTGAAACCAGTTTCAATTGAATGCTGATTTGGCAGTGTAGAGGGTTTGGTTAGGAGTCTACCAGATTACTGAAAAAAGTCCTAGTGGCTGAACCTGGTTGTTTAAGTGATTGTGACCATGAAAAATGGAGTAAAACTCACTTTACCCTGCAAAGCAGACAGCCAAAAAAATTGTTAAAAGTTGACTATGGTAAAACTGCTGAGTACGAATAGACTACGATTTTTATCAATTTGACATTTTGAAAGAAAAAAGTCACAAACATTTTTCGTTTATACCGCTCATAACGAACATAATGATCTTTCTTAATCCATGAAAAAGGTAAATTTATTTTAAAGTTCTCAAAAAATAATAAATGTTCATTGCGATTTCCTTCCTCTGCAAATAGAACTTATTTAACCTTTTTATTTAACCTTGGCCTGCATCATTTTTTGTCCACAAATCAACATTTTTTCCACGCGAGCTTTCAATCCGAAATTCCGGCTAAGACGAAAAGGATGTTCTTCTGCCGTTCGTAGGAATCTGGACATGAAAGATATACAAAACCCGTTGAGTAGTGAGAATGATGAAGACATGATGAGGACGAGGACAGCGAAGACGGGAACGACCAAGACGAAGAATATAAGTTCTGAAGAAGACGAACATAATGTGCTTCAGAGGATGAGAAAAACGATGAAGAAGTCGAGGATGAGTGAGATGATGAAGAAGTGACGGCTTCAGATAAGCTTCGCAGTGCAATATCTCTTGACTCTGCCATAGCAGAGATGAGATGATGTAAGATGATGAAGTTATTGCTATTGACTTGAAGGACTTGGCCGAAGAAAAAAGAAATAGGCGTCAGGAGAAGATGAAGCTTAATATGAAAGCAGCACAGCGCAAGCGGATATAGAAATATCCGGTGACTCATCGTAATGTAGATGCTAGGAGCTCTGGGGATACATATTTCTAAGTAGTGCATTTAGATCACTTTAGTTCGATGAAGAATTAAAAAAATTAATGAAGAAAAACTATTATAAATTTTGTGTCGTTTAATATCTGCATATCAGTATTATTTACATTACATTAATTAATTTTTTATAAAGGAAGTTCAGGGAAGTGTGTTGACCAATCCGTTGAAGTAATGTATCTTCTTAAAATAAAATAATTTAATTTATATTTACAGCCATCGATAAATTATTTTGCAAACAGTTTAACTTTCATATCTTTATTTATAGCTATTATATGCTGCCTAATTTTTGTCTGTATTTAGATTCTTAAATGCTACATGCATAAATGAAGTATTTAATAAATGCTTATTTCAATAATTAGTGTTTTGATATTTTTTGTTGGCGGAGATTTTGATCCTGAGAACCTTGAAGGTTGAAGGTTTACTGCTGCAGGGTTCTTTGCAATCAAAGGCGGCACAACTTGATTGTGGGATGTTATTGGGGAATAATATCGATCAGCACATTGGCATTTTCAAATACGTATGAATCGAGATTTGTTGTTCCGTCGGCATTTTTTGATTGTTATTTTTGCTGCGGCCAAAGGATGATGTTGGCATAACTGCGGAACGTGGTGCTGGCTCGATGAATTTTTGGAAAAGCTTGTATAGTTGTCTGCGTCTGATAGATCCGAACTTTTTGTGGTTTTTTTGGGTGCGTGCAGGATGATGAATGTTTTTTCTTGGAGCTTACGCTTTGAAAGGATGGTTTTCGGCGAATTGTCGGGGCTAGGACTCTATTTTTCCTATAAGAAGCTTAACCATCATTACAGATTTGTTTCTTGGCCACCTGAGTTTTGATCGGCCGTATTGATGGCATTGCATTGGACGTTTGAACTTTTGGATATCTGGAAAATGAAGAATTATTTTAACATATATAAATAAATGATAAATCAAGATTAAGGCAGCATTGCCTTTAGATTCTGTCTAAACAAAGACCTGCTTTGAAATTCTTAATTGTATGTCTGGTTTATTTTGAGTTTTTGCTGTTTTCTTTTGACATTTGCTTTCGAAGAATGTGTTTGGGTGCGTTCCGGAATAAGGAATCCGCCATTTTTCGAATATTCGAATTAGAGTTAATAGTGTTCGATGAATAGCACTTTTCGAACTTAAGTTAAGAGGCTCTTAAAGTTACGAGCGGTTTGATATTGTTCGATAAATATGGGCCTTAAACAAATTATTGCTTTTCTAAAGCTAATTCTAATTCTTATAAACAATCGCTTTGGTTTGAAACTAAGCTCCATGCTATATTGGCAACCTCCAGCCTAAGGCTGTGTGTCAATTACGTTAAAATGCTGGCTAAATGTGATCCCCTGGCAAAATGTTGACGTTTAGATCGAAATGGACACAATTTTAGCTTTTTGCTATGTGAATTGGATAAAGGATATTTTTCATTCACATTTCGCCTTTATTTCCCACTTGAACATCAAAATTTTTCTGAGGAAAACATTTTGTCTTCATGAAGTATATTAGTTTTTTATCCAGAAGAGAGCTTAAAAGAATACAAAAATAAAAATTAACTCATATTAGTTATATTTTTACAAATTTGTATTTGATATTTCTCCAACAATTTTATTTTATAAAACAACAATCCCAAAACTCTGTAAAATATTTCCCAAAGCAGATAATTTATTTACTAGTCTGTGAACACTAGTTTTTACAAAAGTGATTTGAGAAAAATAATAATTTCGAAAGAAACAATCAATTCGGTTGCAAAATGAACAATAATTTGAGGAAGTATCTTAAAATAATTCTTTTAAAATATCAACGTTGTATTAGATGTCATTCGATTAAATAAAAAAGGAGACATCGTGAAGTGGGAGTAAGCGAAAGTAAAGAAAGAAGGTTCATATTTATCTCCATCTCTCTTACACCTTCATTAGCAAGGAAGACGTCAAAATTTAACCCACTGGCTAAAATTAAACCTGCCCTGGCAGCAGGCTAAATAATATCCCAATTTAACCTGTCAAAATTTAGCCATGGGATCAAATGTATACCTAAGGCTGTGTGTCAATTTTGTTAAAATGCTGGTTAAATTTGATCCCATGGCTAAATTATGACAGGTTAAATTGTAATATTATTTAGCCTGCTGTCAGGGCGACAAGTTAAATTCTAGCCAGTCGGTTAAATTTTGACGTCTTGCTTATAAAGGTGTAAGAGAGATGGTGATAAATCTGAACCTTAATTATTTACTTTCCCTTCAAGCAAATGGATCCGAATTGTTTCCACGCACGGAGTCAAATTCACATACTAGACTGCGCATACGGATCCAAATACGGAGCCGTGACGACGTTTGTCGGCTCCATTTAGTATGTAAATTAGATTTCCCACAGACTCACTTATGAGCAAAGAGGATATATATAAAGAGTCCCATCTTGTGCCTTGTTTTGATTTTGCCTACAAGCTACAGCTGTCATATTGTTCTTTTTGTTAAATATGTGTGTGCTACAGCTGTCATATTGTTCTTTTTTTAAACATGTGTGCGTTCACACCTTACTTCTTACCTCATCGTTTCTTGTTGTTGTTTCACACGGACAATAAATACAAAAGAAAAGAGACCACGAAAATTTGAGCAGAGGAGGATGGAACGTAGGAAAGATTGGACTCTATATATATCAAAGAGGATATATATGAAAGAGGATATATACCAAAGAGGATATATACATAGAGTCCAATCTTGTGCCTTGTTTTGATTTTGCCTACAAGCTACAGCTGTCATACTGTTCTTTTTGTTAAACATGTGTGTGTGCTACAGCTGTCATATTGTTCTTTTTGTTAAACATGTGTGCGTTCACACCTTACTACTTACCTCATCTTTTCTTGTTGTTGTTTCACACGGACAATGAATACAATAGGAAAGAGACCACGAAAATTTTAGCAGAGGAGGTTGGAACGTAGGAAAGATTGGACTCTATGTTATATCCTCTTTGATATTTACATAGAGTCCAATCTTTCCTACGTTCCATCCTCCTCTGCTAAAATTTTCGTGGTCTCTTTCCTATTGTATATATCCTCTTTGGTAAGTAGTAAGGTGTGAACGCACACTTGTTTAACAAAAAGAACAATATGACAGCTGTAGCACACACACATGTTTAACAAAAAGAACAATATGACAGCTGTAGCTTGTAAGCAAAATCAAAACAAGGCACAAGATGGGACTCTTTATATGTATCCTCTTTGATATATATATCCTATTTGCTTATGAGAGAGAAATAGAGAGAGAGATAGAGAGAGCTTGTCCCGCTCAGCGAAATTGCACCCAAAACAGACTTGAAAACAAAAACGTAATAAAAGCAAACGAGTTGGAGTATCGAAAACAACTTCTGTCGTCCAAAACAAAATATAAGTAAATAACATTTGTTGCCATATTTTTTTATTCTTTATTCAAAAAAATTGATGGTCACAAATAATGTATTAAGACAATATCTTTTAAAGTTACAAATGAAATGAAGTATGAATGGAAAAACATAAGAGTTATAAATGAATGTAAACTTATAAAAATAACAAAAATTAACTTATAAAAATAACAATGGGCACTCGTTTCATTTAAACTATTTGTACTTAGTTCCTCATTTTCTACAAAAAACACTTTTTTCCTTGAATTGTGTTAAAATTTCACTGCCCGAATTATTTTTTTTCCAAATTTTTTTTTGTACTGTCGTCTCTAATGTAAACCAAAAAGTAAACATATAAATGAATAAAAGGCTCCTGCTCTCTCCCTCCCTCTCTTAATCTATTAAAAAAGAAAAAAAAACTCGATTCTCGATTCTCTTTCTCACTCAGGTGAGCCAGAAACGAGCCGAGAATTCTGAAGTCAGTGATTTTTGCTTGAAGGATTCCCTTCAAGCAAAATCACTGACTTCCAATTTTCTGAGTCATTTCTAGATTCGCTTGAGTTCGCGTTTTTGAGGTCTCATATATTGCATTTATATACTCAATTCATTGACATACTATACATGGACTGCTAGTGAAATGTCATTTTTATACAAATCGCTTGGAAAAATTGACTCCGGTACAAGTGCTTCCACTAACTCAAAAGCGGCAAAAGTTGTAATTATATTTTCAAAAACATGTAGCGACATCTATTGTCACTTGCCGAAAGCATAACAAAATCCTTAGATATGTCTATTCATAAGTAGCCAATAAGATGAGTGATGTGATTGAAAATTTTTCTTTCACCTTTCAATACAAAATTATATGACTGGACATACGCGTAGTGCAGGTAGAATGTTGCGTGCGTGGGACTGACTACGCAAAAGTAATAAAAATCTTTATTCCACAATGCTGTAAGTTTCGTACAGTCGAAACTATTAGAAGAATGCGTGCGAATAGACAGTATCAAACAGGGACATCTATTGTCATTTTTATAAAGTGCAAAGAAGAAATGACAAATGTCAAAAGACTTTTGCCAATGTCAATGCCGCACGTTTTTACAGTGCGAAAAATTAATAATTATATTTATGTTTAAAATTTCTTTAATTTAAATCGCATATAATGTCCGACAAGTAAGTTTCCTGCTCTTATTTATCAAATAAAACAATACCAACAAATTCTTTACACAGGTATGCAGTTCCAAACAAACTCCCTGGCAAAACAGTCGCCGTTCTTGCCCATCGTAAACGAAGAATTCTCCAAGACAAATCGGTTGTCGAGCAAAAGCGCAAGGAGCGTGTGAAACGCATCGCAAAAGCAAAGGACCACCACAAATTCCGACGTGCAGAATCCTTTGTTATGGGCTTCATCGAAGCGGAACGAACATCGAAGCGTATTAGGCAAACTCTCTTGCACACCAAAGTTACAAAGGAAGAGGACACAAACCAAAATCGTGCGTGTGCGGTTAAAATAAATTCCATTTGCTAAATCCAGAAAACATTTTTAGTTCTTGCAAAACTATTTATTTATCCTTATCAAACTGTTGAGCTCAGGACTTTAGTAGTTAAATTTGTACAGCATTCCCAAGGAAAGTCTGAAAATCAAACCCAAAACAAAACTGAAAACTCAACCAAAACCAGACGCTCCCCCCAAAAGAATTAAAATGTCAGAAGATATTGCAATGGAAAACAATACTACTCCGGTGAAGAAGATCAATGCCACAACAACGACAGCTACCGCCGATGAAATGACATCGCGGGATTACTACTTTGGCATTCACGAGGAAATGCTTAAGGACGAGGTGCGAACCATAACCTATCGTAATGCAATGTACCACAACAAGCATTTGTTCCGTGGAAAGGTGGTGCTTGATGTTGACTGTGGAACTGGAATATTGTCAATGTTTGCCGCTAAAGCCATTGCTGTTGATTGCTCGAATATTGTAGAGTATGCCCGCCAAGTTGTGATTGACAATAATCTCACAGATGTGGTCAAGGTGGTTAAGGGAAAAATTGAGGAAATCGAGCTGCTCAATGGCATTGAGAAGGTTGTCATTATTATCTCCGAGTGGATGGGTTACTGCCTGTTTTATGAGTCCATGTTAGACACAGTACTGTACGCGCGCGATAAATGGCTCAAGTCTGACTGTACGATGTTCCCCGACTGTGGTACACTTTACATTACCGCCATCGAAGATCGTCAGTACAAAGATGAAAAGATTAACTGGTGGGATGATGTATACGGTTTCGATATGAGTTGTATTCGGAAAGTAGCAGTAACAGAGCCGCTTGTGGATGTCGTCGATCCCAAACAAGTGGTATCCACATCGTATATGGTCAAAGAAGTTGACCTATACACAATTAAGAAAACAGGCCTCGAGTTCTCTTCGCCCTTTAACCTTATTATCAAACGAAAGTACTTCGTACAGGCGTTAGTGACGTACTTCAATATTGAATTCACTAAATGCCACAAGCGCCTTGGATTTAGTACATCCCCCGAAGCAACATACACACATTGGAAACAAACCGTATTCTACCTCGATGATTATTTGACAGTTAAGAAGGGCGAAGTTATCCACGGAATCTTCAAAATGAAGCCAAATGAAAGAAACAACCGTGATTTAGATTTTACTATCGATGTTAATTTCAAGGGTGAGCTGTCAGATGCGCATGAAAACAATACATACCGGATGCGTTAAAAAAAAACAATGATCCACTCAACAAACAAAAATACAAGTTAGTCTGCAGCGATATTAAATCATTACCAGCGGTTACAACAATATATAAATAAATATTTGCCAATTTATAATCATGTATTTTAAAAAATAAGGGCAGTAAGTGATTTAATGATAAAATGCAAAAATACCAACCGCTGGACACACTTCCACTGTTGTTAAAAAATCTTACAAAACAACAAAAATCAGTTACATCCAACAAAAAAAATTACATTCTCAAAAAAAAAGAGACTTCATTTTTACTTGCTCTTAGGGCAAGTATTGGTTTCGTGCAGAAAAAAAAATCGAGGTTTTAATCAAACATGACATTACGATTAAAGAGAAGCCCAAAAAAGTGGTTTTCGCCATACCGTCCGTCGGTCTGTCTGTGCGGATGTGCGTATGTGTGGATGTGCGGATGTGCGCTTTTTCACGTCATTCTGCAGCCTAAACAGCTTGACGGATTTTCTTCAAACTATATATATAGCAGTTTGAAGAAAAACGATTGTCGAGGTTTTTTTTATTTTGTTTTAGCCCGGCTCAAACTGGTACCTTTCATGTAAGGGTTTTTTCATTTTGGATTCTCTCGAAAACAGCTCTTACGATTTTGATTGAACTCAAAATTTAGCTAACTTTAGGCATTTCTAACAAAACTGCGTTTTTCGTTTTTGGCTCAAATGGGCGTAACGAAAATCAGGTTTAAACGGCTTTTTTTTTAAATGGCCATAAGTTCGCAACGGCTTAATTGAATTGACTCAAACATCGTTTGGCATAGTTTTTTTAAGTGTTCTATAGGAAAGAATTGCAATTTTTTCAGTAAAACTTTTCTAAATGGTGGCTCCCATACAACGAGCCGTTCAGTTTAAGCCAACTTTTTTTGGTTTTTTCTAATTTGCTCAAAAATGGCTCTAACGATTTTGTTTAAACTTTGTGTGTAATATTCTTTTAGTGTTTTTAAGAGAACTGCGTTTTTAGTTTTTGGCTAAAAATGCAAATAACGGAATCTGGTCTTGACGTCTTTTTTTCATAGCCATAGCCATAGCCATAAGTTGTCAACGGTTGTATCGATTTCAAACAAACTTTGTTTGGTATAGCTAGTTCCTTACAACTCTCTATCAGATGACATTGCATTTTTTCCAGTTTCTCTTATTTAAATGGTGGCTCCCATACAAAGAGCCACTAGGTTTTGGCTAATTTTTTTAGTATTTTCTGATATACTCAAAAAAGGCTCTACCGATTTTTATTAAGCTTTGTATTGAATATACATATGTAGAATGTTTTGAAGAAAACTGCATTTAAGTTTTTGGCTACAAATGATAATAACGGAAATTTGTTTTAACAATTTTATTAATTTGACCATAATCGGACATTTATATCATTTATAGCACCCAAAAGATGGCATCTAATTGATTCATATTCCATTCGAACTGGTGAATATAAAAATGTTGAGTAATTAGCCAAGTCGCACTTAAAACATCGACAAGCATTCAAATGTTGGATAGTGCCAGAAGCCCATCAATTTCCCTTCATTTGGGAATTAGGTATTAAAATCTAAAGGCTAAGGATTAAACAAATATTTATTTTAAATAATTAAATAAATCACAAACATTTATAATGAAAATGAATGACCGAAAAACAAAAAGTAAAAATGGCGCCAATTATAAATTACGACGACGACAAGGACAGCAACAAATGAAATGTCAAAATAGTAGTTCTACCTTTTTGCCGTGTTTGAGTTAGTGGCGCTGGCGTATAAGTGGAACCATCGTGAAGTTGGCAACTAGCAGTCCATGTATAGTATGTCAATGCTCAATTTATAAGAAAGAGAGTCGATAGTCGGAGTTTTTTTTATTTGAGAGACAGAGAAAGCAGGATGCAGGAGCATTTCATGTATGCACTGCTTGCTGATGTTTATATTTTAGTTTTTGGTTTGCGTTGGAGGAAAAAACACGCAGAAAATGAAAAAGTATGTAAATTTTCAAACACTCCCTTTGGTGCAAATCACATGCCAGACTATACAGGATCCCACGGATTTTGAATATCAAATACACAAAGATGGTGGATCTTCGAAGGCATTGGTAATATTAATTTTTTTTTTAGAATTTCCTTCCATTCAACTGTTTTCTTTTGTAGGAGCGTTTATTGGAAAAGATGCTGGGCCAGTCACATAAGGCATAGCATTAAGGCAATTTTTACAGATGAGGTTGCTTTTTAAATAAAAATAAATTGGAAGAAACAATAATTTTATCCCACATGCTTGCCAAAACTGTGAATTGCCGCGCTTTTCAACGAATCCATCCATTCTTTTATTCTTTATTCGAAAAAATTGATGGTCACAAATAATTTATTAAGACAATGTCTTTTAAAATTACAAATAAAATGAAGTATGAATGGAAAAACATAAGAGTTAAAAATGAATGTAAACTTATAAAAATAGCAAAAATCAACCTATAAAAATAACAATGGGCACTCGCTTCATTTAAACTATTTGTATTTAGTTCCTCATTTTCTACAAAAACACTTTTCACTGAATTGTGTTAAAATTTCACTGCCCGAATAATTTTTTCCAAATTTTTCTTTGTACTGTCGTCTCTAATGTAAACCAAAAAGTAAACATATTATACATAAATAAAGGCTCATCCTCTCTCCCTCCCTCTCTCAATCTATTAAAAAAGAAAAAAAACTCGATTCTCGATTCTGTTTCTTAATTTTGTATGCCATGCATGCGTGAGAGGCCTCGTTAAACGCAGACTCAGGTGAGCCAGAAACGAGCCGAGAATTCTGAAGTCAGTGATTTTTGCTGGAAGTGTTCCCTTCAAGCAAAATCACTGACTTCCAATTTTCTGAGTCATTTCTAGATTCGCTTGAGTTCGCGTTTTTTGAGGTCTCTCATATATTGCATGTATATACTAAATTTATAAGAAAGAGGGTCGATAGTCGAAGTTTTTTTCTATTTGAGAGAGAGAGAGAGAAAGCAGGATGCAGGAGCATTTCATGTATGCACTGCTTGATGATGCTGATGTTTATACATATATAACATTTTAGTTTTTGGTTTGCGTTAGAGGAAAAAACACGCAGAAAATGAAAAAAGGATGTACATTTTCAAACCCTCCCTTTGTTGCAAATCACATTGCCAGACTATACAGGATCTCACGGATTTTGAATATAAAATACACAATGATGGTGGATCTTCGAAGGCATTGGTCATTAATATAATTTTTTTTTAGAATTTTCTTCCATTCAATTGTTTTCTTTTGTAGGAGCGTTTATTGGAAAAGATGCTGGACGAGTCACATAATGTATAGCCTTGAGGCAATTTTTACAGTTTACTAGTCTGTGAACACTAGTTTTTACAAAAGTGATTTGAGAAAAATAATAATTTCAAAACAAACAATCAATTCGGCTTGCAAAATGAACAACAATTTGAGGAAGTATCTTATGATAAAAAATTCTTTTAATTCTTTTAAAATATCAACGTTGTATCGGAAGTCGTTGAATAAAAATAGAAAATGAGACATTGTGAAGTAGGAGTAAGCGAAAGTTAAGAAAGATGGTTCATATTTATCTTGTAGTGAAAACTTTCTCGCCAGTCACTGGCAAGAATGAACGCCACCGGTGCCATCTTTTGGCAAGTAGATTATTTTCTCACAACCCACTGAACTTTCTCACAACCCACTGAACGCGTTTATTGGAATCCACCAAAAATGGATTCCACCCAATAAGGGATCCACTTTCAAAATGGACTCCACGTCCACAGATCAGATTCCACAAATTTCCAGACTACAGAGGCATTCCAGAATGCCTTCGCTCCCAAGAATTCAATGGAAAGCCACCATGGAACGATAGACATATTGCGCACTAGTTTAATTTATACTTCGTGCACACCTAGAAATTACGGGCGTAGCGATTACATCGATCTGAGAAGATATATAGGAATATCCATGACATAGAGTATGTCAGATCCACAAAAAGTGACAGATGGTCATTTTGGCAGCAATTCGACCCAAGTAGTCGATGCGGCCGGTCACTTCGCTTGAACTGTCAAATCGAACCCATGTAATCACAGTGTCTGTATGCTTCCATAAATTTCGAGGTGTCATTTCTGTAGTACATAGAACTTTGTGTAAATACGAATCCAGCGCAGATGAAGCTAAGATCTGTCATTATATATGTTATAATGGTCATGTCCCATTAGCTTTCACCTCGTAGTGAAGCAAGACTAGTCTGTTTATTATTCCCACAGGAATGTCAGATTAGTTATTCAAATCAATGTGCGAGATGGCAGTAAAAACTTGGTACGCCATACCGAAACATAGTGACAGGTACTTCGCTTACGCCAAAGTTAATATTTCAATACCGACAAACTACATAATTGATATTTATCCATTCTAAGCGAACCACGAAATCCATGTCATCTTCTGGAATTCTCATAACGACAAACATCAAAATATACGCGTATTAAAATTACTAACGTCATCTTGACAGCTCTATTGACCGAACGATTTTGTCATCACAGTGACAGAAATAGTTTTCGGACAACAAAACATGTCTGTGGTAGCGATCAAAACTCCACTGTTTTAGTACTCACCACATATACAATTTACGTCACCCAGTGTAATCCGTAACCTCACAGTAATAATTCCATCCTAACTGTTCGAATTGTCATGCTGATGTACAAGTCAGAACTCACTTTCGACAAAGTGAGCAGTGAGCATTCACCCTTAAGGCCTATTATCTCAAGCCACCTATCGAGGTAGCGAAGAAACACATCGAATACTGGAAAGAGGAATGCATTGGAAAACAGGGCTATTGAAAAAAAAGTAGTGTGAATCGTAAAATTATTATGAGACTTCATTTTGATTTGAAGACAGCATCAGAACGAGTAACAACGCAACCCGCAGAACTTTTTTTTGTTAACCAGCAGAGCCGCGTCCATTTTGGAAACTCTGTCTGGTGATTAAGTAAATTTTATTAATCACTTGGGGATGGGAGTTTGGCTCCCTTTTTACAAAAAGAAAAGCAATTGGAAACATTCCTAAAGGTAAGAATTTTGATTTACTTTAGTCTTTGGAGCAATTCTTGCGAATCTGTTCCAAGGATTAATGAAAATTGATGAAGCCATGTGGCCGGTATACTAATTCCTAGGGATTTTCCCTATCTTTATTAATAGGATTAGCTACTGGCATCCGATGAACTCGAAGGGACGACACACCAATATAAAACTAGGGCAGGCGAAGCTGCCACCGAATTTGTGTGTTCCTGGCATCCAAGATGAGTTGAGAATACTCATGAGGCGGTGAAAAAGTTTTTTTTGTACACCCATTTGTGGAAATCCTACAAGAATACAAATTATAAAAGAAAAAAAAAGACAAGAAGTGAAATATATATATTTGCACAGACCGTGCATGTTCAATCCAAGGGCTCAATTCTTTTTCTTTGGTGCTCCATCACTTGTCTTGGCCTCGATACACACACGTGCACACCAATAAAAGGATAAAAATCCTCATATACGCATTCTTCATAGACATATTATATATGGACTGCTAGTCGAATTTAGTTTCCATACAAATGCTGCTCAAAATCGATACCTTCGTATTGCGCCACTCAATTACAGAGGCGAATAGGAATACTAATATCCATCATATTTTTCATGATGCCGATGTCATTTTCAATGCAAAAATGTCAATCACTAGGTATACTGTATAGTATGTCTATTGTCTATGGCAAAAATCAATTTATTTATTTTATTTTATTTATATTTAAATTTATATTTCTCATTATGTTCAAGTATATTCCCCGTTGTAATTGAGTGGCGCTGTGAGTTATGTTGGAACCAACGTGAAGTTGGCAATTAGCAGTCCATATAATAATATGTCTATGGCATTCTTAAACGCATCTCAAGCAACCGTCGAGCGTTGATCCGCTCGCCGGCTCGCCGACGTTTGCAAAATTTTTTTTTGGGAGACATAAGACGCTTCTTCCTTGGCGTCACAACCTCGTGGTTTTATAACGTTTCAGTGTTCGACGTAAACGTGCCGCTGCGGCAGGTTATATATATAACCATTTACTTACATTGGTACCGTGCTACATGTACATCGGAGCGCCACATATCGCTCAACTATACCGCTTTTGTCTAGGGCCACACTTCTACACGTGAGCTGAAAAGGGTTCCCAGTCTCGATAGGGCTGTAGGCCCCAATAAGTTAGGAAGGAATTTTTGTTGTACCGGTGATTAGAACGTCTGGCGCGTGCTTTAGACACGGATGCCGGTTCGAAATCCACCACCACGTATACTCACCAGTTCCTGCAACTTTATCAATTACAACTATACTCGCCAGTTCTTGCAACTTTACCTAATACAACTTTATTCATTTGATCCTTATACATATATATATGATGTATTTATTGTTCAAATATTATCTTACTGGATATACCAGGTAACAAGTATAGTAGTTTCTTGGTTATAATACGTTAAGGTCGTAAAATATATATTACGCCCCATCAAAGCCCACAGGCGGGTTTATAAAATTGCCTTGAGGAAGATATACGTGCTAGTTCAGCGTACGGAGCGTACGACCACGGACGGTGGTGTATGCGGTTAGAAAGATTCTTTTGAGAAAATTATCTACACTTAGTGGCGGGACCTAACGCCTCCCCCCACCCACTCGGCGTCATATTTACAACATTATATTATGAACAAAAAGTTATTTAAGTTACGTATAACAGTGATTGATTTAATGGTTATATATATCTTTAGAATTTCCATAACAAATGTTCGTATGAAGTGATAAGAAGTGCATACTTACTACCTAGCTTTTTCTCGTGTTGTAGTTCGAAATTATCTTTTTTTTTTTGTTTTCTGTCCCGTGACGATATCGGTTATCACTCGCCGGAACCAAGTCGATTTCCCTGAAAAGATGGGATGGTCATAAAGTCGCTCTGTGAAAAGATCGTGCTGAAGTCCGTGCCTCTATTTTTTTTTTTAACTCGGGAATCTGAATTTATACTAACGTGCAATGCTTTGGAGATATTCTTTCGATTCATATCCGGGCGATTAAAATAAATTGATTTCTAAAACTTATGATAGTCGGTACACTAATACTGTTTATTTGTTCACTTACCTTTCCTTTTTATTTTCGCGTTACACTTTTTTTTTCTTTTCCACTTTGTCTTCACGACAACATCGTTTCGCGTCGGTAGCGACCGTTTTTGACCGCGTTTTGACGCTGCGTCAACACGCATATTCCCTAATTGCCTTTAGGCATTCGATTTACGCGATCTTACCGAATATTATTTCTACTGTACAATCGTGTTTGAGCTTACTTTTGTTGTACGATTAACAGACACAATAGCTATTTTTGAAGTTCTTTCCACGCGGTTATCGATTGTGTCGGTCATTTTTGAGATTTTTTTTTTATATTATTCTGAAGATACGACGTCTTAAATTTTCAAGGCTTCGTTCACAACCAACCCATACTATTAAATCATTGATTTTAGACCAAAAGTAATGGTCCAAACATACACATATATTAAAGAGTAGAAACAATATATTCCACAGTAGATATAAATACACTTAACCACTTACTTTTCAGCTAGTTACCGGAGTGCACTTCAGCAACAGCGTATATCTGATAACGTCAAGTAAAAGCTACCCCATTGGTAGTTAATAACCTTTTATATATTTGCATGTATTTCGTATTGGAATATATTCTTTATACATTTTACTACATTGATATATATTTGCATGTACAATCGATTACTCGACCGAATACGAACTGTATTCTCTCGTGTATGGTACCTTTTTTTGGGGTTTGTAAATCTGTGTTGGTTATCTTGTAGTTCCAAGCTTTCATCTTAGAACAACTATTACGTACCTTGAGGATATTCGGGACATATTAGGTCTTTCTCATGTCCGTCTGAATCAGTTCCAACTAAATTTTCTACTTTGTAAAATATGGTAAAGAGCTCGCGCGATCTTTGTTTTGTGTCCATATATGTGAATTTTTCACTTTTTTTTTTGATTTATCCAAGATTTTAGGCGCTGAGAATTCGACGCCGCGGTTGAATATTAGCCGAACTAACTGACTTTTTTTTTGAAATTCGTTTAACGCAAGCCATACGAACCGCGACTTGTTTCGTATTTGAAAATGCAACGAAGCATATTTGCGCATAGGAAGTAATTAATACATGCTTACCGTATGACCAAGATAAAGATTTTTTTTGTATTAAGTTTGTTTTCTTAGAAACGCAAATACCTTAATTACAAGATATAAGTTAAAATTTTTATAATTTGAACAGTTTAGGTCTAGTTAAGAATATAGATTATACGTTTTTAGATTATCCTATGGAATATCAGTCTCAAATTAAGACGACAATTTTAATGTTATATTGAGAAGATTCTCACAGGTTCTTTTGCATATTCTCCAATATATATAATATTGATTTAACCTTAAAGATTACTTTCGATCATTTGATAACATGTTAGTTATAAGTTAATAATTAATAAATAAGCATTTTTATAACGTTTACAGAAATTTTTCATATTTAAATTCAATTTTTCTTGGAATATTTATATAGTTCATGAGATATTTTCAGCATGTCTGAGTAAGTTTTTCCTAGGGAGGGTGGTGACCCTCACACTCCTTTCACGGAGAACAAGGTGGTGTACATGGTATGGTACTCATAGTGAGTATCAATTTTGCAACGATATAGTAAGGAGATTTACTGCGATGATTAGATACTAGGTTGAGCTAGGTTAGATACTAGAGCAAGCACATTCATGCTTGCTTGTTTCACCTGGGGCTGTCCAACAATAGTGTTGAGTCACAGGTCCGCGGTCAGCCAAGGTCGTAGGTGAGAGAGATGGTTTTCACTTACGAAATGGGTGGGTTGAGAGACCAGGAGGATCGATTAACAGCTATGATCCTCCCTCCCCGCAATGTGAGTCACCTCTTCCACATTCTGCAATACATCGTGGCAGCAGAATGATAGGAAGGTGATGAAGTAGCCATGCAACCACAGTCACCTATGGTTTGCTATCACACGCGTACTTACGAGATACGTTCTAAGGGTTAGTTTAATAATTCAATCCTGATTTTTCTCTTCTGACCTATGATCACTCAAGTGGAATAGTAGGAGGTGCGACCATAAATCTTCTCTGCGTTTCTATCAATTCTTCTCAGTCTTGTCGACATTGATTATGAGGGCCCTTAAGCATTTTAAAATTACTTATTCGAACTCGCACACCATGAGTTCACAGGTCGGCAGTGAAAAATAGAGGTAACACCGGTCAAGTAGATCCCGGAGCATGTGCCCACGGCCTGGCTGAGCTGGTCATGGCTATGGTACTGCCGGCCACCGCGACGGTCGATCTCGGCCACGGTTCTACGTTGTCGCATGCCGTTCTTACGAACTGTTCTCAACGGACAGTTAGTGAGAAAAGGGGCGTTGCCGGCATAGGATCGCTTCCATCCCTTCGGTACAGAGTTAGGCAACTAGAGCTAGTTCAAGAAATGCGGTCTGAAGTGAAATCTTCGGAAAAGCATAAGACATTCTTATCTCGGGCATTTCAATACTAGTTATGAGTGGGGGATCTGATTAGAATCCATGGCTTCAGGTGTAGGCTACAATACGATACGGCTACAAGATCAACATCAAATGCTTGTAGAGGATAGGCGCGGACATGCTGCCAGGTATTCCCTAGGCTGTTCCACGGTGCTTTGTGGTCAGTACCTATAGTACGCTGTCAGATGGTCCGTGCTTCTGTGATGGGGATGGAGATGGAATTTGAAGAATGGGAGGGGAGTGGAAAGAGCAAGAGGCCGCGTTAGTAGCGCGCAAGTATGTCTAATGTAGGGATGCTAGGTACACTGATGCGTGGATAGAAGACGATGGAGTTGCTGTTCCTTGACATAGGAGTCTAGGATGAGTGGGGCGCTTGTTTCTTCCTGCTTCCTCTTTGGTTGTTGCTGCGGATAGGGCATTGGTTTGGATCGTGGATACCCATAGAGCCATAGAGTGTTCAGTGTAAACGCGAATGTCTATCGGCAATTACAGGGTGGTAGAAGGTGTATAGATTCTTCATTTAATAAATTCCATTAAATATATTTTTACGTTACAGATGGCGCCCAACGTGGGGCCCGAATTAGCTAATGAAGACAATATTAGAATTGATTTGGATAAGGTCGATTCTGAGTGATATAGTTGAGAGTTAAGAATTTTCGAGATTTTTCGGAATTTTTCAGTTTTTGATTCAAAGTTATTTGTTTATTGTTCAGGTTTCTTAGATGGAGGAATACCATCGAGTTTAGTGGTATAGGCACTATTTTGTCCAGTGGTTTAGTGAGAATGTTCCTGAATCAGTCTGTTGCATTAGGTCTACCCCCTTTTCTCTGCCTCTTGTCACCAAGGTTTGTCTTCGATCTCTGTCCGGATTGAGTAAGTGCAGTTGCTGAGGTGTGGACATATCCAATAAGTGAAGTCTGAGATTCCGGCCGTAGGAGAGTAGATTGAGCAGGTCTTCTGACAGGTGGTTGGTGCTTTTTGCCTGACTCACGTCAGCTGCAGAAGCTGGTCACTCGCTCGAATACGACCCAATTAGTTTCAACTACAAGTTGACTTAGTTTTTTGTTTTATCCTACTACCCTGATTGTTCTAGAAATTTTCAGTCGTTTTGATGATGTTATGAAGTGATGGTACGCGATGAGAACGAAGCGCTAACCGGTAGTTGGTGTTTAGTACCCGATGTACGTCTGTAGTAGCGTAATGTCGCCTTCGCGTACCTGATCAACTTTTCGTAAAAAAAGCAACTTTTCTTTTCTTTTTAGCAACAGAACGCCGTAATGTACGAAGTTTACACACACTATTATTTTTAATTTGATTTTCTTTTTGGATCGGTCAAGTTGCAGAACCGATACATGTACACCTTGTTCCTATGAATGAAGGGTTACCACCTCCCGAACCTTTATATGAAATACAATTTATAGATATTTTTGAGATATAATTTCAGTTAAGTATTGATTTTTTTTTGAGACTCCGTCAATCAAGTTGAGACGTAACTTCTTGATTGTCGTGTAGTTTGGGATAGAGCCCGCTTTTTAGTCTTTTGGGATAGAGCCCACCATTAGAATTTCTTGGATTTTTCGGATAGAGCCCGTGTTTAGAATCCATAGTGATAGTTTACAGTTATTGGGATAGAGCCCACCATTAGTGAGTAAAATTTCAGATTTATGGAGCCTAGTTTATTAAAATTTGAATTAGTTGCAAGTTATGATTAAGTATCGTTATCGAGTTTTTGAATTTCATTGATAAAGTTAAGCATATTATTTTCTTTTAGGCAACATAATCAGCTTCGAAGGAACCCGAAGTACTTTCTTTAGAAACCTATAAGTTTACAATCACTCTTAGTATTAAGCACTTTATATATTATCACTTTCCATTGAATTACTTTAACTAACAATATCCGTTAGAGGTTCTTGCTCACGGTATATTTTTTCTTTACTATCAATTTTTGACTTACCTTACTTATTGCTGCATAACTCGAGCAATATCCGCCCGAGGATCTCGCGCGGACTACTTGAACTTTTACTTACCGGATTTACGATTTACATTGAGTTGTATCTACAAGAAACCGTTCGAGGTATTTCTCACGGTATACCTGAGATCTTTCATATTCTGTTTTACCAAATTATTGTTATATTGCTTGGGTAGTATCCGTCCGAGGAATTTCTCACGGACTACGAAACATTTTTGTTTGAGCTGTCGAACTACACGTCCGTATAGTTATCCGTCCGTTTACTATAGCAGTTAAATGAGCAACTCAGGTCGCAAGAGAGCTACTAGAAGTACTTACCTTACGAAGTACAAGGACTTTATAGTCATGGCTCCAGGGGCACCAAAACCTAAACTTGGTCGTAACCAGAACGATTTCGTTGAGAACCCCTCCGATGACGAAGGTAGTCAAGACGAGAATCAACCCGGTGATAATACCGTCAATAGAAGTGTCATAGTAGACGACGAAGAATTAGCGAGGGCCGAAGAGCAACTACGTAAAGATGCAGCTGATCACTCAGCCTATATTCAGCAGGTAGTTTCCGCCACTATCGATCTGCATAGAGTCAATGATAGACAATTCATGGCGGAAGAGCTAGAGAGGAGTCATGCACGCTTGCTTGATCAGGTCGCTCAACTACTGCAAAAACGTACTGTCAAAACTACTCAGCCAGTTGCTCCCCCTACAAGGCCACTTGCTCCACCAGACGCTACTTCTACGCAAAAAGTCACGAGACAAGCTAATGCGGCTAATCCAGACACTACACGTGTCGTGAACCTTAATGTCCCTTCTGGACCAACCACTTCCCGATATTTTCAGTCTGCGTATAGACCAGTCAATGAAGAGGATGCCAACCGGATCACACCACATTACGAGCCAACTAGAGTGCCACCTTTGCCGGATGTCAATCCAGCCCAAATGCCTCTAGGCTCGAACTTAGACGAATTCATGACGCGGTTAAACGCGTTCAATTTCGACGACGAGTCCACTGCGTCGCCACCTAGGCCACCTCCCTCAAACGCCACTTCTATGAACCGTGTTCACCCATTTCACAAGTGGTGTTTAAAATTCCATGGCAGGAACATGTCGGTCGATGACTTCCTGTTCCGCCTCGATTGCGTTCGATGTAGTTATGGTGTGCCGTGGTATGATATTACCGCTAACTTTTACCACTTCGTGTCAGGATCCGTAGTCATGGTACTGGGTGTACCTGAAAGGCAACAAACACACTACGTGGGATGAGTTGAAAACTGCTTTGGTAGAACAATACTGCAGTTTGGAGACTGACACAGAGCTCTTCAAGAAATTATCTGATCGCGAGATGTTGAATGGCGAGACGTTCAACGATTTTTACGATGCCATCCTTCACCTGAATTCCAGGACGCGAGTTCCTAGACCAGAAAAGGAGCTCATCGAGATTATTAAAACAAATGTCCGTAGGCGTATGAGTGAACTCCTCATTACCTACAGTCCGTCCAGTTTAAGGCAACTAGCCTACTATTGTCGAGCTATTGAGAAAGCTGAAGCTCAATATAAGAGCGCTTGTCCGAATTTTGGGCCGAATGCACAACGTCCACCTGCAAGGCGATTTGTCAACGAAATCGCAGATGAACCTTGTCAGGATTTAACGGTGGCATTGCCCTCTACAAGTGTCGAAGCGATCCAGAGGGATCGTAAACTGCAAAAATGTTGTAATTGCCAAGTTCTTGGCCATAGCTTCCGCTATTGTGCCAAGCCGATCGATAAAGTTTTTTGTTTCCGTTGCGGATTGGCTGATGCCTACAGCCCGACTTGTCCAAAATGTTTAGCGGGAAACGAGAGTGAGAAAAACCCAACATCCGGGGGGGGGGGGGGTTCACTCCGACCAGATATACCCGGAGTTCAAGTGTCCAAGCCGACAAAGCCCCTTGAACTTCCTAAAGTCACTATATTAAAGCCACACAAGAATACTAATGAATTACCAGATAGGGTTAACAATGATTGTAGAACAAACCCTAGTTTAGAAGAAACCAAACCCAGTACAAATTTGAATTTTAAAGAGAAGCTATCAGAACCATTATATCGGAAACCATTTCATGAACGTTTATGCAATTATATTGAAGTGCGGAAGCGAATTGTTACTTTCCCAGAGTTATCCAAACGGATACAACGAACAAAGGAGCGCTTCCATCGGAAGCGGACTACTTACCGTAATGTAGCTTCAGCAACCATAGGTCGAGAGTAGAGTCGAATGACCCGCGCCCTTATGTGAAGGTCTGTCTATTCGATGACAATTTCTTAGGTTTGCTCGATTCAGGGGCAAGTATTAGTTGCTTAGACACCGACATACTACCCTATTTGAAGGATAAGAAGGTTACGGTAAGGAAGGTAGAGACTACCGTGTCCACGGCCGATGGACACAAGCAATCTATAGTGGGAGTGATCACTACAGCGATCCAATACAAGGGAGTAACAAAAGATATCGATCCTAACATTGTGCCATCTTTAAGCCAACGATTATATTTAGGCGTTGACTTCTGGCAAAAATTCCAGATTGCACCACATATAATTGCTGGTCTTTCAGGAATTTCGACCGGTGGGCCAGATGAGAGACCCACCAACCAAATAAAGTTGAGTGATGAAGACTCTAAACGACTAGAAGCTGTTGTTCGTAGATTTCCTTCTTTCGCAGTCCATGGACTCGGGAAAACGAATCTAGTGCAGCATTATATAGACACGGGTGATGCCGTACCTATAAAGCAAAGGTACTATCCCGTTTCTCCAGCTATACAAACTCTCATGTACGCGGAATTGGACCGCATGCTTTCGTTGGGAGTCATCGAGGAAAGTTCCAGCGCATGGAGTTCCCCAGTAGTACTTGTTCGCAAGCCTGGTAAGAACCGATTGTGTCTGGACTTTCGGAAGGTGAACTCCGTAACAAAGAAAGATGCTCGTCCAATTGCGCATATAGAGGGGCTGCTGGTACGTCTGACAGAGACACATTATATTTCTAACGTGGATCTCAAGCATGCGTTTTGGCAGATACCGCTGGAGCAAATTTCGATTGAAAAGACCGCTTTTACGGTACCTGGCCGAACACTGTACCAATTTAAGGTCATGCCCTTCGGTCTATGTAATGCGGCACAAAGTTTGAGTTACCTGATGAGTCGCGTAATCCCGTCGGGATTACGAGATCAAGTCTTTGTCTACTTAGACGATCTATTGGTCGTGTCGAAGGATTTCGACGAACACATACAGACTCTGGAGATAGTCGGAAAGTGCTGGACTGATGCAGGTCTGACGATTAACGTCGAGAAGTCCAAGTTTTGTTTTGATGAGCTTCACTATCTCGGTTTTAAGGTCGGTCAGGGTTGCTTGAAAGCTGATCCTGACAAGATTTCAGCGATTACTAGCTTCCCGTTACCAACCACAACTCGCCAAGTTCGCCGATTTCTCGGTATGGCAGGTTAGTATCGGCGATTTGTTAAGGATTTCAGCACCCTAGCTGCACCCTTGACCGAGACACTGAAAAAGGGAAAAGCCTTCAAGCTGAGTCCAGAAGCTATTGAAACCTACCTGCAAATCAAACAAGCTTTGACTTCAGCACCTGTATTGGTCAATCCGGACTTCTCCAAAGAATTCATCATTCTCTGCGACGCATCCGCGACTGGCATCGGATGTGTACTCTGTCAGCGGGACGAATCCGGGGCGGAGCAGCCTATATACTACTTCTCCCGGAAACTGAATGCTGCGCAGAGAAACTATTCGGTGACAGAGCGCGAGTGCTTAGCAGCTTTTGAGGGTATCCAGAAGATTAGATCTTACGTTGAGTAATACCATTTTCGTGTTATTACAGACCATTCCAGCCTGAAATGGCTGATGACCATGAAAGACCCAACTGGATGATTAGCGAGGTGGAGTATGCGACTCCAAGGCTTCGATTTTATGGTAGAGCATAGAAAGGGAACATTGAATGTCGTGCCAGATGCTCTATCTAGAGCTTATGAAGACGATGAGTTGACAGTGTCAGCTTTCCTTTCATGTCTACCGCAGATCGGAACCTCGGATGTACTCCACATCGATCTTGAGGATCCGTCCTTTAAGTCTGAAAGTTATCTCGAAATCATCAGTCATATCAGGAAGGAACAGGAAAGGTTGCCTGACCTCAAAGTGTCGGAAGGGTATGTCTACAAACGCACTAAACATGCGATTGGTAGTCCCTTGGCCGACGATCTAACATGGAAGTTGTGGGTTCCGACAGAAATGACAGAATCTCTGATCTCACTGGCCCACAATCCGCCGCGTGCTTCGCATGGTGGGGTGGTGAAGACAATTTTTAGGTTACGAGACAGATTCTACTGGCCAGGTATGTTCACCCAGGTTAAACTATACGTTGACCGGTGTGAAACGTGCAAGACCAGCAGAGCGGCTAACATTAAGAGCAGAGATGGGAAACCGTTTCGAGGTGGATAGGCCATTTCAACATTTATATGTTGATTTTCTTGGGCCGTACCCAAGGTCAAGGTCCGGAAATGTTTACATCGTAATCGTGTTAGACCAGTTAACCAAGTTCGTCTTCATCAAACCACTGCGCAAGGCAACAGCCGCGAGCGTGGTCAAGTTCCTGAAAGACGAAGTGTTTTTGATTTATGGAGTGCCTGAGAGTATACTCTCTGATAACGGTACGCAATTCGTTGGAAAAGAGTTCCAAAAACTTGTTGATGTTTTCGGGGTCAAACATTACCGAACGGCAGAGTATGCTCCCCAGTCAAATGCTAGTGAACGAGTAAACCATTCAATTTTAGCGGCCATACGGTCGTACGTCAATCCTCGACAGACGGATTGGGATGCCCATCTGTCTTCGATCAGTAGTGCCCTGCGTACGACGGTGCATTCAACTCTTTCGATGTCCCCATACGAAGCATTATTCGGGCAACGTATGATAGAACACGGGGCAGATTATCGTCTTCTGAGAGAGTTGGGTGGACTGAACTGTTCTGAGATAGATTGGCTTCCCAAGGTGGCCAAGATGAATATCATTCACTCTTATTTGAAACAAGCATTGATAAGAACTCATGAAGCTTACGAAAAACACTATAATCTTCGGAGTAGGAACATAACATTCAAAGTAGGTGACGAGATCTATAAAAGAAATCATGTGTTAAGCGACGCAACAAAACATCTGAATGCGAAATTATGTCCTAAATTCATTAAAGTTCGTGTGAGCCAAGTGATTGGCAATAACTTGTATGAAGTAGAAGATAGGCGAGGACACAAGTCAACGTGTCATACAAAAGACCTGAAGAGATGATTCTTTGAAAACACCTGACCTACAACTACATCCCGGATTTACATTAAAACAACCTGATTTTCCCTCGATTTTCATTTGATAAAGTCTTAATTAGATTTACAACCGAATTGGTTGAGTATACCGAAGTGCACAAAGAGACCAGATTCTGCAAAAAGTAAAGAATTTTTTTTTGCCCGGCTCTCAGCTGTGAGACTCTTGGTTTGACAGATAACAATTCTCTTCTGTATTTCAGATATCCAATTGAATACACCAATGACGTCAAAGTTGCACATCGTGTAAAATTTTTTTTTTGTCTTCGACCGACTAGACGTAAAAGAATCGCAGTGTCTACGATACGACGAGTGAGAGGACCGTAAATACTAATCCCAATCTGCGAGAAGTTCTCCTTTTCCTTGGAAATTAGACTAAGTGGACTTAGTCGAAATTCCAAGATTTGTAGGGAAAACTTTCTCGCCAGTCACTGGCAAGAATGAACGCCAACGGTGCCATCTACTGGCAAGTAGATTATTTTCTCACAACCCACTGAACTTTCTCACAACCCACTGAACGCGTTTATTGGAATCCACCAAAAATGGATTCCACCAATAAGGGATCCACTTTCAAAATGGACTCCACGTCCACAAATCAGATTCCACAAATTTCCAGGCTACAGAGGCATTCCAGAATGCCTTCGCTCCCAAGAATTCAATGGAAAGCCACCATGGAACGATAAACATATTGCGCACTAGTTTAATTTATACTTCGTGCACACCTAGAAATTACGGGCGTAGCGATTACATCGATCTGAGAAGATATATAGGAATATCCATGACATAGAGTATGTCAGATCCACAAAAAGTGACAGATGGTCATTTTGGCAGCAATTCGAGCCAAGTAGTCGATGCGGCCGGTCACTTCGCTTGAACTGTCAAATAGAACCCATGTAATCACAGTGTCTGTATGTTTCCATAAATTTCGAGGTGTCATTTCTGTAGTACATAGAACTTTCTGTAAATACGAATCCAGCGCAGATGAAGCTAAGATCTGTCATTATATATGTTATAATGGTCATGTCAAATTAGCTGTCACCTCGTAGTGAAGCAAGACTAGTCTGTTTATTATTCCAACAGGAATGTCAGATTAGTTATTAAAATCAATGTGCGAGATGGCAGTAAAAACTTGGTACGCCATACCGAAACATAGTGACAGGTACTTCGCTTACGCCAAAGTTAATATTTCAATACCGACAAACTACATAATTGATATGTATCCATTCTAAGCGAACCACGAAATCCATGTCATCTTCTGGAATTCTCATAACGACAAACATCAAAATATACGCGTATTAAAATTACTAACGTCATCTTGACAGCTCTATCGACCGAACGATTTTGTCATCACAGTGACAGAAATAGTTTTCGGACAACAAAACATGTCTGTGGTAGCGATCAAAACTCCACTGTTTTAGTACTCACCACATATACAATTTACGTCACCCAGTGTAATCCATAACCTCGCAGCAATAATTCCATCCTAACTGTTCGAATTGTCATGCTGATGTACAAGTCAGAACTCACTTTCGACAAAATGAGCAGTGAGCATTCACCCTTAAGGCCTATTATCTCAAGCCACCTATCGAGGTAGCGAAGAAACACATCGAATACTGGAAAGAGGAATGCATTGGAAAACAGGGCGTTGGTTATTGAAAAAAAAGTTGTGTGGATCGTAAAATTATTATGAGACTTCATTTTGAAGACAGCATCAGAACGAGTAACAACGCAACCCGCAGAACTTTTTTTTTGCTAACCAGCAGAGCCGCGTCCATTTTGGAAACTCTGTCTGGTGATTAAGTAAATTTTATTAATCACTTGGGGATGGGAGTTTGGCTCCCTTTTTACAAAAAGAAAAGCAATTGGAAACATTCCTAAAGGTAAGAATTTCGATTAACTTTAGTCTTTGGAGCAATTCTTGCGAATCTGTTCCAAGGATTAATGAAAATTGGTGAAGCCATGTGGCCGGTATACTAATTCCTATGGATTTTCCCTATTTTTATTAATAGGATTAGCTACTGGCATCCGATGAACTCGAAGGGACGACACACCAATATAAAACTAGGGCAGGCGAAGCTGCCACCGAATTTGTGTGTTCCTGGCATCCAAGATGAGTTGAGAATACTCATGAGGCGGTGAAAAAGTTTTTTTTGTACACCCATTTGTGGAAATCCTACAAGAATACAAATTATAAAAGAAAAAAAAAGACAAGAAGTGAAATATTATATATTTGCAAAGACCGTGCATGTTCAATCCAAGGGCTCAATTCTTTTTCTTTGGTGCTCCATCACTTGTCTTGGCCTCGATACACACACGTGCATACCAATAAGAGGATAAAATTCCTCATATACGCATTCTTAAACGCATCTCAAGCAACCGTCGAGCGTTGATCCGGTCGCCGGCTCGCCGACGTTTGCAAAAATTTTTTTGGGAGACATAACACGCTTCTTCCTTGGCGTCACAACCTCGTGGTATTATAACGTTTCAGTGTTCGACGTAAACGTGCCGCTGCGGCAGGTTATATATATAACCATTTACTTACATTGGTACCGTGCTACATGTACATCGGAGCGCCACATATCGCTCAACTATACCGCTTTTGTCTAGGCCCACACTTCTACACGTGAGCTGAAAAGGGTTCCCAGTCTCGATAGGGCTGTAGGCCCCAACAAGTTAGGAAGGAATTTTCGTTGTACCGGTGATTAGAACGTCTGGCGCGTGCTTTAGACACGGATGCCGGTTCGAAATCCACCACCACGTATACTCACCAGTTCCTGCAACTTTACTTACCAGTTCCTGCAACTTTATCAATTACAACTAAACTTGCCAGTTCCTGCAACTTTACCTAATACAACTTTATTCATCTGATCCTAATATATATATATATGATGTATTTATTGTTCAAATATTATCTTACTGGATATACCAGGTAACAAGTTTAATTTATAGTATGTAGTTTCTTGGTTATAATACGTTAAGGTCGTAAAATATATATTACGCCCCATCAAAGCCCACAGGCGGGTTTATAAAATTGCCTTGAGGAAGATATACGTGCTAGTTCAGCGTACGGAGCGTACGACCACGGACGGTGGTATATGCGGTTAGAAAGATTCTTTTGAGAAAATTATCTGCACTTAATGGTGGGACCTAACGCCTCCCCCCACCCACTCGGCGTCATTTTTACAACATTTTATTATGAACAAAAAGTTAATTAAGTTACGTATAACAGTGATTGATTTAATGATTATATATATCTTTAGAATTTCCATAACAAATGCTCGTATGAAGTGATAAGAAGTGCATACTTACTACCTAGCTTTTTCTCGTGTTGTAGTTCGAAATTATCTTTTTTTTTGTTTTCTGTCCCTTGACGATATTGGTTATCACTCGCCGGAACCAAGTCGATTTCCCTGAAAAGATGGGATGGTCATAAAGTCGCTCTGTGAAAAGATCGTGCCGAAGTCCGTGCCGCTATTTTTTTTTTAACTCGGGAATCTGAATTTATACTAACGTGTAATGCTTTGGAGATATTCTTTCGATTCATATCCGGGCGATTAAAATAAATTGATTTCTAAAACTTATGATAGTCGGTACACTAATACTGTTTATTTGTTCACTTACCTTTTTAATTTCGCGTTACACTTTTTTTTTCTTTTCCACTTTGTCTTCACGACAACATCGTTTCGCGTCGGTAGCGACCGTTTTTGACCGCGTTTTGACGCTGCGTCAACACGCATATTCCCTCATTGCCTTTATGCATTCGATTTACGCGATCTTACCGAATATTATTTCTACTGTACAATCGTGTTTGAGCTTACTTATTTGTTGTACGATTAACAGACACAATAGCTATTTTTGAAGTTCTTTCCACGCGGTTATCGATTGTGTCGGTCATTTTTGAGAATTTTTTTTTCTTATATTATTCTGAAGATACGACGTCTTAGATTTTCAAGGCTTCGTTCACAACCAACCCATACTATTAAATCATTGATTTCAGACCAAAAGCAATGGTCCAAACATACACATATATTAAAGAGTAGAAACAATATATTCCACCGTAGATATAAATACACTTAACCACTTACTGTTCAGCTAGTTACCGGAGTGCACTTCAGCAACAGCGTATATCTGATAACGTCAAGTAAAAGCTACCCCATTGGTAGTTAATAACCTTTTGTATATTTGCATGTATTTTGTATTGGAATTTATTCTTTATACATTTTACTCTATTGATATATATTTACATGTACAATCGATTACTCGATCGAATACGAACTGTATTCTCTCGTGTATGGTACCTTTTTTTGGGGCTTGTAAATCTGTGTTGGTTATCTTGTAGTTCCAAGCTTTCATCTTAGAACAACTATTACGTACCTTGAGGATATTCGGGAGATATTAGGTCTTTCTCATGTCCGTCTGAATCAGTTCCAACTTAATTTTCTACTTTGTAAAATATGGTAAAGAGCTCGCGCGATCTTTGTTTTATGTCCATATATGTGAATTTTTCACTTTTTTTTTTGATTTATCCAAGATTTTAGGCGCTGAGAATTCGACGCCGCGGTTAAATATTAACCGAACTAACTAACTTAATTTTTTTTTTGAAATTCGTTTAACGCAAGCCATACGAACCGCGACTTGTTTCGTATTTGAAAATGCAACGAAGCATATTTGCATAGGAAGTAATTAATACATGCTAACCGTATGACCAAGATAAAGATTTTTTTTGTATTAAGTTTGTTTTCTTAGAAACGCAAATACCTTAATTACAAGATATAAGTTAAAATTTTTATGATTTGAACAGTTTAGGTCTAGTTAAGAATATAGATTATACGTTTCTAGATTATCTTATGGAATATCAGTCTCAAATTAAGACGACAATTTTAATGTTATATTGAGAATATTCTTACAGGTTCTTTTGCATACTCTACAATATATATAATATTGATTTAACCTTAAAGATTACTTTCGAACATTTGATAACATGTTAGTTATAAGTTAATAATTAATAAATAAGCCTTTTTATAACGTTTACAGAAATTTTTCGTATTTGAATTCAATTTTTCTTGGAATATTTATATAGTTCATGAGATATTTTCAGCATGTCTGAGTAAGTTTTTCCTAGGGAGGGTGGTGACCCTCACACTCCTTTCACGGAGAACAAGGTGGGGTACATGGTATGGTACTCATAGTGAGTATCAATTTTGCAACGATGGAGTAAGGAGATTTACTGCGATGATTAGATACTAGGTTGAGCTAGGTTAGATACTAGAGCAAGCACATTCATGCTTGCTTGTTTCACCTGGGGCTGTCCAACAATAGTGTTGAGTCGTGAGGGACTCACAGGTCCGCGGTCAGCCAAGGTCGTAGGTGAGAGAGATGGTTTTCACTTACGAAATGGGTGGGTTGAGAGACCAGGAGGATCGATTAACAGCTATGATCCTCCCTCCCCGCAATGTGAGTCACCTCTTCCACATTCTGCAATACATCGTGGCAGCAGAATGATAGGAAGGTGATGAAGTAGCCATGCAACCACAGTCACCTATGGTTTGCTATCACACGCGTACTTACGAGATACGTTCTAAGGGTTAGTTTAATAATTCAATCCTGATTTTTCTCTTCTGACCTATGATCACTCAAGTGGAATAGTAGGAGGTGCGACCATGAATCTTCTCTGCGTTTCTATCAATTCTTCTCAAACTTGTCGACATTGATTATGAGGGCCCTTAAGCATTTTAAAATTACTTATTCGAACTCGCACACCATGAGTTCACAGGTCGGCAGTGAAAAATAGAGGTAACACCGGTCAAGTAGATCCCGGAGCAAGTGCCCACGGCCTGGCTGAGCTGGTCATGGCTATGGTACTGCCGGCCACCGCGACGGTCGATCTCGGCCACGGTTCTACGTTGTCGCATGCCGTTCTTACGAACTGTTCTCAACGGACAGTTAGTGAGAAAAGGGGCGTTGCCGGCATAGGATCGCTTCCATCCCTTCGGTACAGAGTTAGGTAACTATAGCTAGTTCAAGAAATGCGGTCTGAAGTGAAATCTTCGGAAAAGCATACGACGTTCTTATCTCGGGTATTTCAATACTAGTTATGAGTGGGGGATCTGATTAGAATCCATGGCTACAGGTGCAGGCTACAATACGATACGGCTACAAGATGAACATCAAATGCTTGTAGCGGATAGGCGCGGACATGCTGCCAGGTATTCCCTATGCTGTTCCACGGTACTTTGTGGTCAGTACCTATAGTACGCTGTCAGATGGTCCGTGCTTCTGTGATGGGGATGGAGATGGAATTTGAAGAATGGGAGGGGAGTGGAAAGGGCAAGAGGCCGCGTTAGTAGCGCGCAAGTATGTCTAATGTAGGGATGCTTGGTACACTGATGCGCGGATAGAAGACGATGGAGTTGCTGTTCCTTGACATAGGAGTCTAGGATGAGTGGGGCGCTTGTTTCTTCCTGCTTCCTCTATGGTTGGTGCTGCAGATAGGGCATTGGTTTGGATCGTGGATACCCATAGGGTTTTCAGTGTAAACGCGAATGTCTATCGGCAATTACAGGGTGGTAGAAGGTGTATAGATTCTTCATTTAATAAATTCCATTAAATATATTTTTGCGTTACAATCTCCATCTCTCTTTCACATTCATAAGCAAGGTAGACGTTAAAATTTAGCCCACTGGCTAAATCATTAAAAAGTGTGAAGGAATGTGTGATGGTCTTACATTCAATCCTAAAAAAATATTTCAGATCGAAACACATGTCAAATCGCAGTAGATCTGCGCTGTCATATTTTGTTTCCACACTATTTCTACCTTTTGCATCACACATTTTTGACATGTATTACACTATGGGATAGTGTGGAACTACCTTTAATAAATATCGTATCTCTGTGACAGTTTTGTTGGCCTTACAGGAGCTTTCCACTTGGCTTTTAAAAAACGTAACTTGCAGTTATATCTGCCTTGCGAGATTTTAACGACGAAGAAAACGAAACTTCTTGTTTCCACTATCAGGTCATTTAAAAGCTGATCAATACTTCGAAGCTCATCTTCATTGATATCTGTTTTTCAAAAACAAAATACAAACAAACGATGTAGGAAAAACATTTCTAACCACCTACCTACACGAATAATAATTATTCACCACCATTCAAATAAAATACTATTTGACAGCTGAAGCATTACCCCATGCACATTAGCCACAGACCATGATACAAGTAAACAGATATGGGTTTTTTGGATTTGAAGATCAAGGTGTTAAGACGTACTTTTTTTTAATCCCGAATTATTTAGATCATCTGAAATTATTTTGCTATATTCCCAAGTTTTCTTATAACACAATTACTGTGCATTACAATTTTGTAGCAATTTTGCCTAAATTGCATTTTCGTTGAAGAGAAAAAGCACAAATCGTTTTGAGGTTAACTGAACAACGTGACCTCAGGAAACAGAGGGCTATTGGGCTTATGCCCGTTTCAAATATCATCATCAGTTTTTTTCTTAAATAAAATCCTTCCCACTCACTTCACCATGGGTGGCAAGGTGAAGCATAAACACAGACAAGGACAAAGATGTCACTGAGGAGGTTTATCAGTGGAAATCTCTGTTCTGCAATTTGTACAGCCCCCGCAAACTAAAGGCCGCTCAACTTCTAATGGACTTAAAGAACGGGGATATAAACCTAATAAAAAAAAGACTATCCACAAAGATATTAACATCTCCAACAATAAAAATCCCGCTGGCGAATCTACGAATTTAGGCAGCGTTGAGGAGATAATGGGCGATATCTGGATGACAGCCAAGGGCAGAACATCTCCCCATCCCAAAGTTCCCGCTCCGATAGCAACTAACAACAGCAATATGTTTGCTTTGCTTAGTGAAGTGTCTATAACTAAATGCAGCAAACCAATATCCAACAGAACAGACATGAGCGAATACCGGACCAACCAACAGATGCAACAGAAACCCCAGCGCCTAGAAATGGACATTACTTCATCAGTAGCTGACTAGACAGCAGCAAGTTCCACTTCAAGGACCAACATAGAAACAGCAACGAACGAGTCGGAGAATACCAGCAAAAGAAGTACCAAAACTGTTGCGTTGCGGGGGTAATGGAAATAAACAATAATATTATTTAACCAACTTAACAATATTCTTTATTAAATATTAAATTTACTAATATTATACAACTCGTGTTTAACTCAAAAAACATCTAACAAGAAAAGAAAATGAAAAAGAGAATCAAATGTCAAAGTGACATTTGAGTGACATTACTAGGAAGGTAGATGGAACACCTCCTCCTTTTACTTGCGACTCATGGAGGGCTGTATCTATCAGGCCTTCTTCGAGCTCTGGTTGATCGGTGAAGTGGCGTCTGAGGCGGGTCAAAACTTGGTCCAACGGAAGAACTGGTTACTGGTTGTGCTGGCGTTGATAAAGAAAATCCTTCCATAAGAATGTGTAGAGGAGTTGATGATGGTGAAAACGATTGCTGTGCTTGTGGCTCTAGTTTCTTGGATCTGGCACGCATTTGGTTGATATGTGCTCGAACAAGTCTTGATTTGCTGGGGACAAGAACATTGTAATTAACCTTACATTTTTGTTCAAAAACTGTCCCGGGTTCCCAATAGCTTTTGTTACGACGATATATTTTGACGAAAACTTGGTCTCCAGGTTTGAAGCTTCGAAATCTTGCTCCGTGATGTCGGTTAAACTGCAACTCTTGTTTTTCATTTTTCACCGTAGAAGAATTCTTGGGGACGTCCCGTAGAAGGTCAAGTGCTGTTCTCACTCTTCTACCATACATCAGCTCAGCTGGTGACAACCCTTTTGGCGTGTTTTGATTTGGAGCTGTTCGATACATGCAAAGGAATTGTTGTAGTGCATGTTGCGGTGTTTCCTCCTCCCTCATCTTTTTTAGGGCACGTTTTAAAGTGTCCACAAATCTCTCAGCCTGCCCGTTAGACTGAGGATGGAATGGTGCAGTGCGGATGTGTTCCACGCCTTCGGATTTGCAGAACTGTTGGAACTCCTTGCTGCAAAACTGAATTCCATTATCGGACACTACTATTTGAGGATATCCATGGCGAGAAAACATTTCCGTCATAATGTTTATTGTAGCTGCTGTTGTTGTTGTAGTCGTTTCAACAATTTCTGGCCATTTAGAATACGCATCGATGACAACTAGGTACCATTGGCCGCGAACAGATCCCGCGTAGTCAACATGAAGTCTCTCCCAGGGTCCTTTTGGAGTTGGCCAGGACTGAAGTGTGCACTTCACTGGAGATTTTGCAACGGATTGGCAACTTGAACAATTTTTAACGTATGTTTCAATGTCTTTATCCATTTGTGGCCAATAGACATAGCTACGAGCAATTGACTTCATCTTTTCTATTCCTGGATGTCCACGATGAAGTTGACGGAGTAGTCTGATATGAAACTTGTCAGGTACCACTAGTCGGTTGCTAAACATGAGGCAATCTTTGACGATTAGAAGGTTTTCCTTCCTATGATAGAAAGGTAGAATATTGCGTGAAATATTCTTTTTGTTTGGCCAACATGTTTTAATGTTAGTTTTTACTGCGGTGAGTATCGGATCCTTACACGATTCTTCATGAATCATAGTGAATGAAACTGGCAAGCTGCTTGTGACTAAATTCAGGTCTGTTTCAAAGCCTTCATTAGTAGAAACTTGAGCGATGACGAAATCTGCATTGGTTTTATCATATTGACTGATAAGACGTGAGAGTACATCGGCGTTACCAAAGTCCTTAGTGCGCACATACTCGATTACAAAATCGTAACCCAGCAGTGTCAAGGCCCAACGTTGAAGTCGGTTGGCTGTATGAGCTGGAATGCCCTTTTTAGACCCGAAAATGGACAGCAGCGGCTCATGGTCTGTTTGTAGGACGAATTTTCGTCCAAGAAGCATGCGGTGAAACTTTTTTGTTGCGAAGACTATCGCCAAGCCTTCTTTTTCAACTTGACTGTAGTTCTGCTCTGACTGTGTGAGCGAAAGAGATGCATGCTGTACGGCCTTGAAAGATCCGTCTGGAAGCTGATGTGATAAGCATGCTCCAACCCCTACATTGGATGCATCTGCTGATACAATGATAGGCAGCTTGGGGTTGTAATGCATCAGTCCCAGCTCCGATGAGAGAATGTTTTTAAATTCCTTGAAGGCATTTCTACAGCTGGTGGTCCACTTCCATTTAGTGTCCTTTTTCAGAAGCGCATTGAGTGGGGCGCTGACCATGCTAATTTTTGGGATGAAACGGCCGTAAAAGTTCACTGCTCCCTATCATGGAGTCTTTTTCGTATTTGACTTTTATATATTGTATTATTTTTATCGCATTCTGGTTATGCCACATACAAAATGACCAGTATTATTATTTCTTAATTTTTTCATATTTTCCTCTCTTTCTAAAGGAAAGAGAATGTTAAATGTAAAATGTATAAAATGTCAAGGAAAAACGTGAACACGATCCTTTTATAGAGAAAATTCGAGGTTATAAAATAAAAAAATTAAAATTGAAATTCAAGTTTTTTAAGAATGTTCGATCCTTTTTCTTCATACCAATTGTAGGTATTTAATATTATATATTTAAAATTATAGAAATTTAATTGTGAATTATTTCAGAAAATAAAATCGTATAAAATAAAGCACATTTAATAATATAAACGATATTTATATTGGATAATTTGGAAATAAGGATTTCCTTGAACAACATTATTTTATTTTAATTGTGTTGCAAATTGTCGAGTTCCCTGCTTCGATATGGCCGACAAGAGTTTGCACAGTTGTGCTTTAACGAGTTGCCGGCGTTCAGATGATTGTCTGATGGTGTCTTGTGAGAAGTGCAAGCGCTGGTGGCATTATACTTGTCACGATTTCGACCCAGATAAGTATGACACAGTGACTCTTTGGTTTTGCGAGGAGGAAGATTGCGAGCTTCGAGAAGATGATCACTCCTTGTCAGAAACCGGCGCCGCTGCTGTCGCCACAGAAGGTGAAGTGCAAGAGGATATGGATTTAATCTTGGAAGCTGCTGCAGTGGCACAGGCTGCCGTAGCAGAACGCGACAAAGAATTGTTGGAGTTACGTGCTGAGCTTGCACAAGCGAAAAGGTTGCTCGAACTCACGAATGTCAAGAAACACCTTCGCACCGTCACACCGAAACCGCCTGCGTCTGCCACCAAACTCGCAAAGCTTGAGATTATTAAACAAATTCAAGCTAATCATCAAGCATTGTTGAATAATTCAAAGGGGAAGTCAAATGAAATTCACAGTCTACGCCCCGCTCAATCAACTCCATCCCACAACACGCCTAATCAACAACAGTGTACCTTTGAACCTTCTTTTCGAGATCAAGATATGGCATCCCTTCTTACGATTTTAAACCGTAGTAATGTTCAAGAGCTGCCCAGTTTTACAGGTGAGAACAAAAGAGAGTGGCCATACTTCGAAGAAATTTTTAGGTCCACTACCAATGAAGGACGATACACATCAAAAGAAAACGTGGCACGCTTACGCAAGGCATTGAAAGGCGAAGCGTATCAGCTTGTTAGCGATCGCCTCAAATATTCTTCGGATGCTGACGCAATCATGGACTCACTTAGAACAATGTTTGGTCGTTATGACGTGCTGGTGCACGACCTCACCACAGACTTATTTAATTTGCCAAAATTATCGTCAAGGGCCGATCCTATGTTACGGGTCTGGGCAGTAAAATTGAACGGATTTGTGGCAGACATTAAATCCATGAATAGAGAAGAAGATCTCAGGAATGGGTATGTTCTAACTAATCTCTCTTCAAGGTTAGGTCCGGGACTCTACCAAGATTGGCAGAAAACAAAGTCAATGCTGTCAGATGTGACATTTGAAAATTTTGCTGAGTTTTTGACCAAAGGGTTAATTGATTTACCTCCGGAACTTGCAAAAACATCTGGATTTACTACGCAAAGGAAATCACCATCATCTAATACACCGAAATCTTCTCGAGTCTTACTTCACACGTCTGCGTCATCCGATCAGTGCTGCAAGTGCAAGAAACACCATTCTTTGGAGAAGTGTGAAGAGTTTTTAGCTTTGCCCCCAGTTCAAAGGCAGGCGTTTGTTAAAGAGCATTCGATCTGTTTTTCCTGTTTGGATCCCCCTAAGCATTTTTGGAAGGTATGCTCTAAAAAGAGATGTTGTGGTGTCAAAGGCTGCAACAGACGTCATCATCCGCTATTGCATTCATCGTTAGATGAAAACAACAACGTGCTTAATTCTGCAGCTGCTCCCTTTGTACCTCAACCGCATATTCACTCCTCACATGTCGGCGCTGATGCCAGTATCATGTTCAAAATCGCTCCGATACGCATCTATGGAAAAGAAGATTTGTTCGTGGACACCTATGCGTTCCTAGATGATGGGTCTTCGCTGTCAATGATTGAGGAAGAACTCTTCAACGAGCTTGGTTTAGTCGGTCGCCCAGAACAACTCACGTTGCAATGGACTAAAGGTGTATCTCGGATTGAAGATTCGCTTCGAACTTCCTTAGATGTATCGGCGATCCATGGTCGAAAAAGGTACGTTCTGAAAAATGTATACACAATAAAACATTTGGGTCTCGCAAGTCAATCCACCGATGTCGAAGTTTTACAGAAGGTTTTCCCTCACCTTCGTGGTCTCCCACTCCGTAGTCTGGTCGATGCTAAGCCAAAAATATTACTTGGTTTGGACCAGGCTAAGTTTCTCATTGGACATGGCCAACGTTTCGGGAAGGACGAAGAACCTTGCGCTTTAAAAACTCTCCTTGGGTGGATAGTGTATGGGAAATCGGCCCCGTCGATGCAGGTATCATGCATGCACCAGACTGCGAAACCTACTATGCATTTAATGTTTCATGACGCCATCAGAGAGGAACCAGATCTGCACGATTTAGTCCGTCGTCACTTTACCACCGAAGACTTTGGCGTAATGCCTCCTAAGGGTGAAATACTAAGTCGAGAAATCAGTCGATCGTTAGATATCATGGAAAGTTCACTTAAACTGGTCGACAGGCGCTATGAAATCGGTCTCTTATGGGATTCAGATGACGTGAAATTGCCAGACAGCTACAACATGGCATACAAGCGTTTACTGGCTTTGGAAAAATCCCTAAAGAAGAAGCCTGATCTGCTGGAATGGCAAAATAACTATTTTCGAGAACTGATTTCAAAGGGTTATGCAAGAATTGCTTCCAAGGAGGATTTGAATCGGGATTGGTCGCGAGTTTGGTACGCACCTACTTTTATCATCATAAACCCTAATAAGTTTCCTCTGAAGCCCCGATGTGTCGCAGACGTGGCTGCAAAGGTCAACGGAATTTCGTTGAATTCCCACTTGATGAAAGGCCCAGATAACTTAGTTCCACTACATGCTGGCATCTTTAAATTCCGGGAACGAAGAGTAGCCGTGAACGGTGATGTACGCGAGATGTTTCACAGGATCCGAATAAAGGCTGAAGATCAACAATGTCAAAGGATCTTGTGGAAAGATGGGGATAGCACCAAGGAACCAACAGTTTACATCATGGAGGTTATGATGTTTGGCCCCCGATGTTCTCCATCACGCGTGCAATTCGTAAAGAATCACCACGCCAACCTCTTTAAAGACAAATACCCAGCGGCCGTTGATGGGTTGACGAAGGGCACGTACGTCGACGACTATTTTAATAGCCATAATACGGTCAAAGATGCTATTAATGTGACGAGCGATGCTATTCGAATTTGCCATTCGATGAATTTCGATCTGGTTGGGCTTCAATCAAACAGCCATGAAGTCCTCGATCACATGCCAAATGGAAATGTCAATCCCAAGTTGGTAAGCATTAATCCTAACGAAAATGAAAGTTTCTTTTCCAAGGTCTTAGGGATGTTCTGGCATCCAACTACCGATCACTTCGCATACAAACTTGCTTTCGATGAGGCCTTGAAAGATATGTTGTTGGAGGGGGTGCGGTCATCACGAAGAGACAAATGCTGAAAACTATAATGAAGATTTTTGATCCTCTGGGACTTGTTTCTTTATTTATCATACGTGGAAGAATTTTATTGCAAGAAGTCTGCAGAGAAGGATTCGATTGGGACGAAGCAGTGTCTCCACGTTTACGAAACCATTGGGTGGAGTTTGTCACGGAATTGAAACACATAGAAAACATCAAGATTTCACGTCGTTACGTTTCATGGGATCCAGGTGATTCCCAGGTGAGCCTTGTGATATTCGTCGACGCTTCAGAAAAGGCGTTTGCCTCAGTGGCTTATCTTCGTTTTCTTCGCTGTGATGTTGTTGAGGTTGCACTTGTCATGGCAAAAGCGAAGGTGGCGCCAGTAAAGCAATTATCAATACCTCGGTTGGAATTACAAGCTGCGGTGCTGGGTACTCGTTTGGCAGTAACAATTAAAGAATCTCACAGCATACGTATCGCTGAAATCTTATTCTTTTCTGACTCGAAGACTATTCTCTGCTGGATTAATTGCACCAACAAGTTGCCTGCCTTTGTTGCGTCCAAAGTAGGAGAGATCTTGGACACCACGTCTCCTCGTCAATGGTTTCACATAAAATCGGAAGACAATGTTGCCGATGATGGCACTAAACGATTCGAAGCATCAATGGGAAATCAAGACACGAGATGGTTCAAGGGTCCAGATTTCCTGAAACTCCCCTTTGTCAAGTGGCCCGTTCTGCCATTTAAATCCGATCCTCAGCAAGCCAGCTTTGAAGAGAAGTTAGGGAAATCATTGCATCACAAATCTAAATCATCAAGTTGTTATGGCGCGTATGACATGTTATCCTCAAGATTTCAAGCCAAACGGAATTCCTCCGTTAGATCCATCGCCTTTTTGTTGCGTTTCAAACATATTCTTCAGAAGAAAACTACTGCCAAAGAAGATTTTGTCACACCCGATGAGTTCCGGTTTGCAGAGAACTGGATGTTCAGAAGGATTCAGGAAGACGCCTTCTCCAGTGAGCTTATCTCATTGAGAAAAAAGGGTATGGTGAGTGCCTCCAGTTCAATTTCTTGCTTATCTCCGTTTTTAGATAATGATGGGACACTTCGAATGATGTCCAGAGCACAAAAGGCCAATTGCTCATACGCTTCTCGCAATCCGGCGATTCTCCCTAAAAGCCATCCGTTAGTCGACCGTTTCATCATACATCATCACGAGAAGAATTTCCATATGGGGACTGATACAGTGATATCCGACATCCGAGAAAGTGCCTGGATCATCAGTATTCGAGGAGCAGTTTAACGAATGAAAAGGCGCTGCTTCATGTGCAAGCGTTTGAAGGCGAAAGCTGTCATGCCCCAGATGGGTCAGTTACCAGAAGCCCGCTTAGCTTTCGATGCCAGACCTTTCACACATGTGGGAGTAGACTGCTTTGGTCCATTATATGTGAAGGTTGGTCGAAGTACTGCTAAACGTTACGGTATGATCTTTACATGCCTCACATTCAGAGCAGTCCAGATAGAACTATTGAATGATCTAAGCCTAGATCAATGCTATATGGCTGTAAGACGTTTCGTCATCAATCTATAGCGACAACGGTCTTAACTTCGTTGGAACAAATAACTTGCTTGTCAAAGACGTTAAAGATATGGAGTCTTCTCTGTGCGAATATTCTGCAAAGTATGAGGGTATTTTGTGGCGTTTCATACCAGCATATTCTCCATGGATGGGTGGTGCATGGGAGCGCCTGATTCAATCGATTAAAAAAAGCATAAACTTCGTTCTTAAGGGTCTTGTTCCCAGAAAGGATGTCTTACGAAACGCTCTTATGGTAGCACAAGGTCAAATAAACCGTCGCCCACTTACGCACATTCCAGTCGATCCAGAAGATCCAAAACCACTTACTCCAAACTTGATGCTGTTTGGTGATCAAGATCAAGACGTCACGGCCCCCGGTGTTTTTTACAAAAGCGACTTTTGCAGCAAACTTTACAGTCGGAGATCGCTTCACCTGATGACCGAGCTTACAAAGAGGTGGTATACGGAATATTTACCCGTAATAACGAGGAGGTCGAAGTGGTTCAAAGCCACAAAACCCGTTGAAGTCAACGATATCGTCATCGTTATTGAACCAAACGAAATTCGTTCGAGATGGCAGTTGGGTCGTGTCGTCAAGATTTTTCCGGGACCAGATGGAATCCCTCGGGTTGCGGATGTCAAATTAGCAAATGGTGCAGTCAAGGCGAAGCGGTCAGTTGGTAGACTCGCTGTACTGGATTTAGAGTCTTCAACCTAACATATGGTTTTCCGACGGCCCCCGGAATATCATCGAGTCTTTTTCGTATTTGACTTTTATATATTGTATTATTTTTATCGCATTCTGGTAATGCCACATACAAAATAACCAGTATTATTATTTCTTAATTTTTTCATATTTTCCTCTCTTTCTAAAGGAAAGAGAATGTTAAATGTAAAATGTATAAAATGTCAAGGAAAAACGTGAACACGATCCTTTTATAGAGAAAATTCGAGGTTATAAAGTAAAAAAAATTAAAATTGAAATTCAAGTTTTTTAAGACTGTTCGATCCTTTTTCTTCATACCAATTGTAGGTATTTAATATTATATATTTAAAATTATAGAAATTTAATTGTGAATTATTTCAGAAAATAAAATCGTATAAAATAAAGCACATTTAATAATATAAACGATATTTATATTGGATAATTTGGAAATAAGGATTTCCTTGAACACTCCCAAAAATGAACGAAGCTGTATGAGGTTTTGAGGCTCTGGCATTGATATGATTGCCTTCGCCTTATCTGGGTCTGGTTGTAAGCCTTCGCCTGTGAGTATGTGACCCAAATAACGAACTTTATCTTTAAAGAAAAAGCATTTCTCTAGTTTAATTTGTAAACCATACTCACGAAATCGGGTGAAAACTTTTTTAAGTCGTGCAAGATGTTCTTCTTCGTTACTGGCTGATACTAAGATGTCATCAAGGTATGGAGACACACCTTCTATTCCCTTTAGTACTAGGTCCATTAACTGCTGGAATGCTCCAGGCGCAGGTTTAACTCCAGGAGGCTGACGATTTACTCGGAATAAACCCCGATGGGTATTTATGGTAAGCCAATCCTTACATTGGTCGTCAACTTCCACTTGAAGGTAAGCATCGGATAAGTCTATATGGCTAAAGACTTTGCCACCTGCATGCTTGATGAAGATGTCTTCAGGGAGTGGAAGAGGGTGATGATGCGGCTGGAGTGCGTCATTAAGGCCTGTCGAGTAGTCAGCACAAATTCTAATGCCTCCATTGGCTTTTCTCACAGCAACGATGGGCGCTGCCCAGTCTGAGAAATCAACAGCTGTTAGAAATCCGGATTGTTCCAATCTGGTGAGCTCTTCGTCGATGGCTGGCAATGAAGCGTACGGTACTGGGCGCTTCGCTCGAAAAACAGGAACAGCATTTTCCTTTAGGTACATTTTGGCCTTGAATTTCGTACAGTGGCCCATGGTGCCCTTAAAAACGTCCGCGAATTCGTATTGAAAGAGTCGTATTCGGGAGTCTTCAATTTTTACTGCACCACATACCTAATCGAGAGGTTGGTTCCACATTTCGAATTTGTCCATCCAGTCAATTCCAAACAATGAAAGTTGTGGAAGGTCAGTGACTAAACATTTTAGATTTGATGTTTTGTTTTTAAACGTCACTGTAGCCGTAAGTTCACCTTTCATTTTGATTTTATTACCTTGAGCATCTTTTATTGACTGCTTATTGTGTGTCAATGTAGGTTGTCCAATTTGTTTCCATGTTTTTGATGAAATGATTGTGACGTCTGAACCAGTATCGAGTTGTAGTTTTACTGTATGGCCATTGATGAGCACATTTACGAATTTCCTTTGTGAACTGGCGATTTGATGAACGGAAATTCTTTGGCTCTTGCGCTGAAAGTTTCTGTGTCGATGTTTTTTATTTGATTTGCCTTTACTGCTGGCTGGTGTTTCGACGTTTGAGGAAACTTTCCGCTGAAAACAACGGCGATAACCTTCTTTATGCCCCCGCTGCTGGCAAGATGTGCAGATGTGGTTTTTGTAATTGCACTCAATAATGAAATGCATTTGACCACATCCCCAGCAGGGTGTTGTCGGTTTCTTCGGACCGGCTTGTGAGTTCTTGTTGTTTTGGCTGCTGAATGCGACGGCGGAGTGGGCGGCGTGAACGAGTTGAGGATTAGTGCTTGCTTCCATTAATTTTACGTCGTGCTTAAGTTTGGCCATGCGCTGGCATTGAAGAAGCAAATTCTCAAGAGTCATTTTATCCGCAGCTTCTGTTTCCATGTATGTAAGAAGGCGAGAACGAACATCGGTATCTTGTAATGACTGCAATCCCATAACGAAAACTAGGCACTTGAACTCGTCGCTTGTCAAAGAACCAATTTTAAAATTTTCGCATTTGACATTAACGGCACTGGCATACTGTGTGAAATCTTCTGCACTACTTTTGATGGTTTGAAGGCAGTTGAATCGAGTGCTGAACAGAGACTCCACCTTACCAAAAATATTGGTCAACTTTGTGACGGACGTAGAAAAATCAAAGTCCTCTGGTGTTTTTGGCAGGATGAAATTTCTGTAGCGGACATATTCTGCACTTCCCAATTTCCTGATCAGTAGTCTGGTTTTTGTTGCACTGTCCAGTGAATGGGCATCGTGGGGTTATGTTGTAGATATTAATCTTCAATTTGCGGAGTAATCCGATTATAAAAATAAAATAATCCTCGTCGCCACTGTTGCGTTGCGGGGGTAATGGAAAGAAACAATAATATTATTTAACCAACTTAACAATATTCTTTATTAAATATTAAATTTACTAATATTATACAACTCGTGTTTAACTCAAAAAGACATCTAACAAGAAAAGAAAATGAAAAAGAGAATCAAATGTCAAAGTGACATTTGAGTGACATTACTAGGAAGGTAGATGGAACAAAAACTTCCCAACATAAAGTTAGCCACGGTAAGTTCTGCCCTTCAATAGTTATTAGTGACTTAAATATTAAAGAATTAGCATCTGGTCTCAAAAATATACAAGGAGATTTCAAATTTTACTTTAAAAACTTAAACAATAACGTATCTAAGCTGACATTAAGGTCCATCAGGGGCTTATTGAAAAGATAAGGGCCACCGAGGCGGCTCAGGGTTATTCCTTCATCCCCAAGGAACTAAAAACTCATAACATCATTCTGTGAGGACTAACGAAGGACTTTGACGAGTCCGAAATCCAGGAGGAACTTGAAGCCATTCTACCGGGATCATTAGACAAAGTTTCGTCTTTGATCACAGATAGATCGAAGAAGATGGGCTACGAGACCAATTTATTTCTGATCAGGCTTAAACCTGGTTTTTCACTTTCGGAATTCCTAAAGATTAACTTTATTTTTAACACCAGGGTGTCTTGGGAGAAGCCAAAAGGCAACTTTAATAAATTACAGTGGACGCGCTGTCAACACCTTGGCCATTTCGCCAAAAACTGTGCCAACAATTATAGATGTGTTAAATGCACTGAAAACCATCTCCCAGGTGATTGTAAAGTTAAAATGGCGGAAGACTCAAAAGCTTCCTGCGTGAATTGCAAAGGAGACCACCCGGCAAACTATAAGGGTTGCCCCAAATACAAGGAGTTCATTAACTCTAAGAAAAAAACCACTTGCTTCTAGTCTTAATAGAGATCAAGTCACCTCCATCAAGAGGTCAACCCTCCAATGACCTCTCAGCAGGCCCGTAGCCAGGATTTCGGTTCGGGGGGGGGCTTGTTCAATTTCGAAGAAGTAATTCTATATACAAAAATTTAAAAAAAACTACATAATGTAAATGTTTTATTTTTGTTTGTATTTTTTTTTTATTTAATTAAATAAATAGTTTGGATTTTTACAGCAATAAACGCCTTGTCTTTTTTTTAGACATAATGTCGATCACTTCATCTGGATCCACATCAATACCTGAGTGAACAGACAGCATTGCAAGTGCGCTTAGTCTTGGATGGCCCATAACGCTTCGGGATACTGTTTTGATCCTTTTCATCGTTGAAAAGGTTCTTTCAACGCTAGCTGTTGTAACTGGTAGTGTGGCCAAAATTGTAAGCAAGTAGCTTATGCTCCTGAAGTAGGTCTTGTCACATATATCTAGCAGTTTCAGAACATCGGAAGAGGGATCCATCGATGAAATTTTTTCGCACCAGAGTATGTACTCCGCTTTAACAGCTGACAAGGATATTGCGTTATCGAAGTAGAGTGTTAGATTTTCCATTTCATTTACTCGATTGGCGGCAGCAAAACCTGGAAGCAGAGCTTGGAACGATAGTAAAACGTCCTCGTTGACCATAAATCTGTCAGTAAGATTTTGTATAAGAGAATCTAGACAGGGAATAAGTATAGAAACTCTAAAATAGTCTTCTGGACATGAAGTTTCTGGATTAGAGCGCGTTGTTTGTTTCAAAGAAAGCCTTGGAATTGTTATGCTGACTTCAAATAAATCCCTGGCAAGTTGTGATGCGGATTGAAAAGCGTCTCTGAAAAAGTCTCTGGCAGTTTCTCTTATGTTCTTAAGAGAACTTAAGACTTGTTTCGTGTGATTTATTGCAGACACGAAATTTAAAGATTCATTTTGAAGGAAAATTGATAAGGGTAGCGTTAAACTAAAAAGTTTTTCGCATACCATGAGGCTTACCAGAAAATCACTTCTTTGAATTGCTGCTAACAGAGTTGATGCTTTTGAAGACATTGCCCACGTCTTGGTGGATATTTCTTCAAGACTAATAGCAATACATTTGAAGAGCTCTACAAATGAAAGAATGCTGTCATGCCTTTCAATAAACCTTGTTTCACAAAGGCGCAAAAGTCGTTTTTTTCTGCTTTCTGGTGCGTATTTTTGGATGGCGATTTGGAAAGTCTTATTTGCATTGGAATGGTTTCGGAAGAAATTCGCTATTTCGCTTACTACACCAAGACAATTTCGAATCGAGGGTGTTGACATGGCATTAGACAGAGCCAGGTTCAAGCGATGACTTGCACAGTGAACATATCTGGCATTTGGATACTGTTGCCTTATCCTACTCTGTACTCCACTTAAGTGGCCTGACATATTTGCCGCTCCGTCATAACCTTGGCCAACACACTTGTTCATATCTAGATGTAGTTCCTCACATCGCTGCAATATGGTTTTAGTCAGGTTTTCAGAAGTTTGGTCATCCACAGGAATAAAACCTACAAAATCTTCCCGAAGCATACTTTTCGTGGGCTCTGTACAGCAGTCAACATATCGGACACATATTGAAAGTTGCTCAGTGCCAGAAACATCCATTGTTTCATCAGCCAGAATGCTAAAACAACTCGATCTTATAACCCGGTTAGATATTTTTCTGGTGACAATATCAGAGCATATATCCAAGATTTCGTTTTGGATATCTGGGCTTATATAGGTTGCATTTTTTGAACTGGTTACGATGTGGTGTTTTAAATTCGTATCCCCAGACTCAATTCTAAAACGCAGAAGTGCTCTTAATTTTCCATCCTTTTTTGTAGGCCGAGTTAAGGATAGAGCCCCACTATCGTCATCACCTCTTAACGGAAGCTCCTGATCTGCACAAAAGAGAATAGACTGAATAATTGGTCTTATTGCAGCTCTATTTTCGGATATTTCTCTTGCACGCTGGCTATTTAATTGGGAAGCAATATCTTTTTCCTTTCCAAAAGCAACATTTAAGAATGAGGTAGCGGTAAGAACACTTTTTTTGTGATATTGGTGCTGAATATGTTTACTGAAAACCTCCTTAGCTTTTTTCCAGTCACGAAATCCAGTTGACACAAGTTTTCCGGGATGTTGATGTTCCCCTTTTCCGACACTTTCATGAAAAAATACGCAGCATGGCTTGCAAAAAACAGCATCAGTACTTCTTGAATAAGCCAGAAAAGGAAAGTCTTCTAGAACCCACTTGCACTGAAAGCTCCTTTTTTGAGATCCATGCATTGTCATTGGGAACTCAAAAGGCATTTGGGGAAGCAAGACAGAAGACAGAATTTTTTGTTTCATGTTGTCGTCTAGGGAGTTCTTCTTATGCAATTCCGCTATGTCAAAAAGTTCCGCCTGCCAAGAAGACAAATGCTGAATTTGGTATGTAGTGTCTTCTACACGTGCACTTGAAGCCTCAGGATTGTTCTCATCTAAACAAATAAAAACACAGATTGACCTTAGTTCTTAGCTGATTAAATTCGCGGTGCGATCTTTATTCTGGATTCAAAACTCAAAAATAAATTATGAATAAAATTTATAGAGCAGAGATTTTTTGGGTTGATGATTATAAAAACGAATTTGTGAAACTATGTATTTAAGAACTAAAAATGGTGTATACACCATTTGATTAATAAGAACAGTTTAAAATAAATACAAAATATCGATCCGCTCACTCAAAATTATTTCTTACCTTTTTGAATGTGCTTTTCAATAGCTGAATCCATGACAGTTCCTTCAGAATTTGGTTCAAGAATACGTACATCTATCAAAATCAAGACAACACACAATGTAATTTACGATTTTATATAAACAATACAGCTTAATATCAAAAATCAAAGTTAATATGTTGAAAACGTAAGTTGCGGATAAAGTTTTTCAAAATCAAAACCTATAAGAAATTCATACGAAATACGAAATTTAACTATTTATAAATTGTGTCGTGAACAATTCATCACATTGCATCAAGATGACGTTAATATTGACTGTAGGTATTTTAATACAAAGTAAAAATTGTCTCGATAGACATTACCTTTTTTTGTGTAGTAATATAGGTAGATATTAAATATATTACATACAACTTGTCTTTGAGACACCTTGTATAGACATAAGAATTAACAACTTACCACATTGGTCGCTCTGTTTTGTTTTTAAAAAAAAAGTAGCAATCGAGCTTTGTCTTTTCATTTTCGTTTATTTTCTTTTTTCTTTAAACACTTTTTTTGCACAAAATAAACCAGGTTCACTCAAACTCACTTTTAACACTTATTTAAAACTCTTAAGACACTTAAAACACTTTATTTGCACAAAATAAACCAGGTTGATGCAAATTCAAACAAATTGGAATCTTAAATATATTAAACTATACCTATAAAGTCTCCTTAACATCACACCTTTTAATTATATTATGTATAATGACTAGATAGTCTCTTAACATTAAAGTGTATTTGTCTTTATTAAATAATAGTACCTAAATAGTCTCCTTTTGATGAAAAAAAAGAGTCTGTTGCAACCAGATTGCTAAGAGTTATTTTTAAACAAAATTCGAACTTAAATAGTATGTACTCTTATTTATACCTACTTGCGTATATAAAATAAAATGCACGACTGGGTCGCACGAACTTGCTCTTATCATAAGCAATTGCGTAGTGGCTGCATACCTATATGGATATTAAAAAAAATTAAATAATTTCGAAAATTCTTTTATTTTTTAAATTAGTTTAAGAGTTTTCTCGGAAAAACTTAGTATGCAATAAAATTTCAAAGCTATACGTCAATCTAGGAAAAAAAAATATTGAAAATCGTTGGACCAGTTTTTTTTTAAAAGGTTATTTTTGAAAAACTTTTTCAAAAAATATTTTGAAATTTATTTGAGTATGCAAATATATGGCAATCTGTAGTTTACATTTGAAAAATAATTTAAAAAAAAATCAATGTACCCGTTTCCAACATATTTCGAAAACCAAAATTTTTTTTGAAAAAATTATAAAAAATCAAAAAAAAAAGTTTTTGAAAATTTTGAAATGCCATATTAATATAATTATGAATGACTTCCTGTGGTCAAAATTTTATATAAATCGAATGTATAGTTTACGAGAAAATTTGATTTGGAAATATTGGTTCTATGAGAGGTACCGTTATTAGACAAATTTTGAAAAAAAATTTCAAATCAAAAGATAGATTTTCTTGCAAAAATAGCATTCTGAAAGTTATCAAAATCGTTACAGCCATTTTTGAGAAAATCAATTTTTGTCTTCAAGATTGTATGGCAGGTGCCGTTATTTTTGGACCCAGAGCAAAAATAAAAAATATGTTCCGAGCGACGGCTAAATAAATCCTAAATACCAAATTTGAAGCAAATCGGCCCACCCGTTCAGCCTCCAGAGGCGCGAACAGACAGACAGACAGACAGACAGACGGACGGAATTCCCAGACCCACTTTTTTCGACTTCTCCATCATCGTAATGTCATGTGTGATTGTTATCTCAAATTTTTTTTTCTGCACGAATCCATAACTTGCCTTAGATAATGCACCGTCGTTTTCGACGGGTTTCCAGCTAGTTTATAATATTTGTGGGATAAACATTTATTAAAGCAACATGATTTCAGAACAATATACATACATAAGTAGTGAGGAACTAATAAGAGAATATACAAACTTTTGTTCAAATATTTTTTTTTAAATCATTTCGGGGGGGGGGGGGGGGCTTGAGCCCCTCTAGCCCCCCCCCCCCTGGCTACGTGCCTGCCTCTCAGTCAAACAATTCCAAGCAAAACTACCTTATTCAGTTCATGGGGCTATCCAATAAGTTCTTTGGAATCAACGTTAAGGAACTCCTCTCGAAAATTGAAAATTTCGTTCGCAATTTTAAAAATGGTAGCTGCACTCAGCAAAAGAAGTTGGATTACTTACTACTCCTTAGTGAGATAATGCTTTCCTCACCATAATGAAATACAAAATATTAAATTACAACATATCATCACTTATTGAGCAGAGCAGGAGAATTGAATTACTCAAATTTCTCCTTGCTCACGATATTTCGTTCGCTTTGGTCCAAGAAACTCACTTATCTAATCGTCATGGTTTTTCTGGACAATTACAACTTGCTTTCTAATCCAAGCAATCAAGGAGTTGCTATTGTTTTAAAAAACAATACTAACTACCTTACAACGAAAATCCATAACCCATGTTTCTATAACATTTTCACTGTTTTAAACTTTAGTATTAATAACACTTCGAGTAGAATCCTTATTGGCTACGTATACTTTCCCTCGAATTGCCATTCTGACCAAATGTTGGAAGAGCTCGGAAAAATTAGTTGTCTTGCTGATTCCTTTGATGGTGCGATTTTAGGCGGAGACATGAACGCAAGACACCCAAACTGGGGTGACAGTAAATTGAACCAAAATGGTAGAACACTTGCGAATTGGTTTAACTCGTGTATTCCTCACTTAAATCTATTGAGTCCTCCTAACCCAACTTTCCCAAGGAGCTCAGGTTTCTTGGAACATTTTTTGATCTCTCCTAATCTCATTGACATGTTTGCCCAGAATTATGTCATCTCCACGCTCCCCTCTTTCAGTGACCACTTTCGTGTGAAGCTTGAGATCACTCTTGTAGACTCCACCATCTCCATCGTTGACACACATTTAGAAAAATCCTTTAAAAATACTACCTGGTCGCATTTTAAATTTGACCTTGATCTCTTTCGGCTCTAATGTTCTCTCTCCACTCACTTCTTTGTCCACCCAACAGATAGACGAAAAATATCATGCTTTAACGAGTATCTAGCTGATGCAATGAACCTCCATCGTTCTAAACCCCACGCGGGTTTAAGAAATATAAAGATCTCCCAGATGAGATCAATTCTTTATATAAAATTAAACATACCTGGCAAAAGAATCTCAAAAAGATTTTTCACCAATCTTTCAACCGGACCAACCAAGAATATAAAGCTTTATCTAACAAAATTTCCCTTTTAAAAATAATTATTAAAAAATAAGTAAACATTTGGCTCAACAAACAAATTAACTCCAGACTAAGCGCTATTAAACCTGGCCCTCAGGCTTTTAAAGAGGCAGCTAAGTTCATAGGGAAAAAGAATAGATTCTCATGTGAACAAGTTGTAGTAGAAGATTTAACCATCACCGATGAGACTGAAAAGGGCAATGCCTTTAAAGATTTCTTTGAAAACGTTTACAAAGAAAAAATTCCCTTACATGACCCAAACCTGAATTTACTGGTTGAAACCGAAATTTCCAACATTATTCAGAGGAAGCCAGAAAATATATTTATATTCTCTAATGCTAATTCGGCTATCAATCAAAATGAACTATTTTTCACTTCCATTTCTGAAGTCAATTCCATTATTAAATGCTTAAAACCTAAAAAATCTGCTGGTACTGACGGCATCTCCAATTTCATTCTTAAAAAAATTTCTCCTCTGGCTATCAGATTTCTGACAATAATTTTCAACAATTGTCTGAACAACGGCTACTTTCCCTCCGAGTGGAAACTTGCGAAAATCAGTCCCTTAATAAAGAAACCCAACGATCACAATTTGAATAATTTTAGACCCATCTCTTTACTCTCTTATGTGGGTAAAGTCCTTGAAAGAATTATTCTGAATAAATTAGAAGCACACTTTGAAGAAAATATTGAGTTCATTCCTGAATACCAATTTGGATTTAAAAAGAGTCACTCCACAGTTCACTCCCTGTTAAAAATTCATAGTGAAATATCCTCTAACTTGAGACTAAAGAAATGCACGTTAGCATGGTCTTTAGATATCGAAAAAGCCTTCGATAGTGTGTGGAGAGAGGGCTCAATCAATAAAATCAGTCAATTGGATTACCAATAAATAATGAACTTTCTCAGCGATATAGTTTTTTACATCCATATTCAACAAAGGAGATCTGGAAATTGCCTTTCCCAACGGGGAGTGCCCCAGGGCTCAATTCTTGGCCCAAAATTATACAATATATTCCTTTACGATTTCCCTCACACCATCTTTTTGAACAATACACTGGTTTCCGAAGAAGTTTTATTAGCCGACGACACTATTGTCTTCGCGGCTGCGGATTTCCCATCCGAAGCTCTAAGTCAGCTCAAAAATCATCTTGATGTCATCAACAACTATTATAAGAAATGGGGTATTCTAATAAACAAGGAAAAATCAGCCACCATCTGTTTCAGGAACGCCAGTGGCAAAAAAACCAGGTGTGGTTGGTGAGAGTAAGCACTAAAAGTTATCTCCAGATAATACCAACATAGATTTTAACTTACTTTACTTATGTTGGCGCCACTGGAGCGTGGTACTCCAAGGCCTTCCTGAGAATGCCCCTCCAGCTGGCTCGATCTCTAGCCTGCTGTCTCCAATTTCGTACTCCAAGTTGACGGATGTCTCCCTCTACCTGGTCACTCCATCGAAGATGAGGTCTACCTTGGCTTCTGACTCCCTCGGGTTTGGCGTTGAAGACTTTACGAGCTGGAGCGTCGATGTCCATTCGCTCTACATGGCCCAGCCATCTTAATCTTTGGATTCGAATTTTTCTGGCTAGGCTTATTTCGCTGTACAGCTCGTACAGTTCATTGTTATATCTTCTTCTCCAAACGTTGTTTTCGCGATTTACGCAGACAGGACCATAGATCGTACGCAGAACTTTTCTCTCGAAGACTCCAAGTGAATTTTCATCCGATTGGGAGAGGGTCCATGCTTCCGCACCATATAGCAGGACCGGGATGATGAGTGTTTTATACAGTGTCAAGTTGGTTCTTCTCGATAGGGCTTTACTCCTCAATTGCTTACTCAGCCCAAAGAAACAGCGATTAGCAAGAGTTAGTCTGCGTTTGATTTCAGCGCTGATGTTGTTGCCTGTGTTTACAGCAGTGCCCAGGTAGACAAATTCACTGACTACCTCGAAGTTATACCTATCAATGGTTACGTTCTGACCAAGTCGGTGGTGGGATTGGACTTTTGTTGATGAAAGCATATACTTCGTCTTGTCCTCGTTTATTTTCAGCCCCATTCTGCTTGCTGCTGACTCCATAGTAGTGAAAGCACCGGTTACTGCTCGCTTTGTTCTTCCTATCACGTCTATGTCGTCAGCAAACCTAAGTAATTGTGTCGATCTATTGAACATAGTGCCTGATGTACTGGCATGGGTGCTCCGTATTACATTTTCAAGCACAATATTAAAACAGCTGCATGACAGTGCGTCTCCTTGTCTTAGCCCTCTGGTGGTTTCGAAGGTTTCAGTAGAGTCTCTACCAACTTGGACGGAACAGCGAGCATTCTCCAACGTCATCCTGATAAGGCGTATCAGTTTAGCAGGGATTCTTAAGTTAGACATGGCACGATACAGTTCAACTCTGTTAACACTGTCGTAGGCGGCTTTAAAATCGACGAACAGGTGGTGGGTGTCGATGTTATACTCTTGGGTTTTCTCCAGGATCTGGCGTAATGTGAATATTTGGTCGGTGGTAGATTTTCCAGGTCTGAAGCCGCATTGGTAAGGACCTATCAGGTCGTCAGCAAACTGCTTGAGACGTTCACATAAAACGCTGGACAGTATCTTATAGGCGATGTTTAAAAGGCTTATGCCTCTATAGTTGGCGCAGAGGAGGCGGTCTCTTTTTTTGTGAATCGGGCAGATGGTACTGAGATTCCACTCATCGGGCATACTTTCCTCCGACCACATTTTGCAGATGAGTGGGTGTATGCTCCTGACCAGGTCATCTCCAGCGTATTTAAAAAGCTCCGCTTGAAGGCCATCACATCCAGCTGCCTTATTCATCTTTAGTCTGGTGATGGCTACTTTGATTTCATTTTGGTCGGGCGGGTGTAGTTCGTGGTCGTCATCTAGATTAACTGTAACAAGTTGAACCTGGGGCGGGATCTTGGCTGTCATCGCCATTTAGCAACCGGTTAAAGTAGTCTCTCCAGATGGCTAACATCGCCTGCGTTTCCACTATGGTATTTCCATCCTGATCTTTGCAGGGCCCAGGGCGGCTTGTGAAACCGGATGTAGACTGTTTCACCTTTTTATAGAAGTTTTGTACCTCTTTTCTGCAAAAACATCTCTGCATCTCCTCGACTTCGCGTTGCTGGTGTTCTTTTTTCTTTCTCCTGAGTAGACGTTTCTCAACTTTCCTTCGCTCAACATAGAGATTTCTGGATGCTCTAGTATCTCTCTGAAGCCACGACTTGTATGCCTCCGTTTTGGCTTTGTTTGCCTGAGCACATTCGGAGTCGAACCAGGGGTTTCTGGGGGGTGGATGTGAGAAGCCCAATACCTCTGACGCAGCACTTCTTATGGCTTGTTGACATAGCTGCCATTGGTCTTCCGGGTTCATGTCATCAGTCGAAAGATTTCTCGCGAGCTCAAGGGATACACGGTTGGCATAGGCAGCGGCGGTCTCTTCCGATTGAAGACGTCCAACATTGAATTTCCTAGGTGTAGTCAGTGTTCGCCTTAGAACTTCCATGGAGATCCGTACCCTAAGTTTTGCACCGACTAGGTAGTGGTCCGAATCGATGATTGCTCCTCGGAATGTACGGACATTCATAATGCTGGAGGAGTGTCTTTCATCAAGCACAACATGGTCGATTTGGTTGCAGGTTCGACCATCTGGGGATCGCCATGTGCCCTTGTGGATGTCGGGACGTGGGAATCGCTTGCTGCTCAGCACCATGTTTTTTCCCGCTGCAAAATCGATGAGCCTGAGTCCGTTGTCGGAGGTGGTGTCGTGCAGGCTGTGTTTTCCGATCGTCATACCAAAGATGTCCTCTCTCCCAATTTTGGCATTGAAGTCTCCCAAGAGAATTTTAATGTCATGTTTTGGGCACTGCTCATATGTTTTGGCGAGGAGCTCGTAGAAACATTCTTTGGTAGTGTCGTCTTTCTCTTCTGTAGGGGCATGGGCGCTAATTAGGCTTATGTGGTGGAATTTGGCCTTAATGCGGATCGTTGTCACTCTCTCGCTGACTTCGCGAAAGCTCAAGACCTTTTGCCTAAGTCTTCCTCTGACAGCGAATCCGCACCCAAACAAGCGCGATCTCCCATCAAGGTGGCATTTCCCATAATAGAAATTACAGTCCTCTGTAATTCTCAGGCCCGGTCCATCCCATCGCATCTCCTGCAGGGCTGTTATATCAGCGTTGAGACTGGCGAGGGTCTCGGCTAGCTGCTCGGCTTTACGCGGCCTGTTTAGCGTACGCACATTCCACGTGCATATGCGTAAATCGTTGTCCGTTTTTCGTTTGCGGGGGGGGTGGGGGGGGGGGCGTCAACATTTTTGGTTCTTTCATCCGAGGCATTTTCTGCGGTTTTCATCACAATCAAGTTTTCCTTTCATGACCGGCTTGTGAGGCCTGTGCATGACATATAGATCTTTGTGGTGGTTGGATCTTCAGAGCGTATCTCTTTCTTCCTGCTCCTAGTTCCTGAGAAGATAACTCAGGTATCTACAACCTATGGATCCGATGGATCCAACGTTCGTCGTTAGTTCACCTTTCGGCTATCCAGCAGGCACCACTTGGAGGTGACGTTACGATTTTAACAACCATCTTAAATACCTTGGGGTTCAATTTAATAACCTTTTAAAATTAAATAGTCATGCCAGAAACAATAAGGCTAAAACTATGAAAATTTCGAACATGTTAATGCCTCTCCTAAGACACCCAGGCTTTAAAAGAAAAACAAAACTCCTTTTCTATAAAACATTAATTAGACCGATTCTGGTATATGCCTTCCCAATCTGGTTTAGTGTTTCTCCTACTGTAATCAGGGAATTGGAGGTCTTCGAAAGAAGGATGTTACGACTTTGTGTAAACAAAAATTACAAAACAAGAATCAAAAGACACTCTAACGAATACATTTATAAAGAGTCAAACATATCACCTTTTTGATATATAATTTGTTAAACCTCATGAAAAAAAGTTTAAAAAAAATGCAATTTGCTGACAATGACTTAATAAAGGGTCTACGATTCCCAAATTTGCTTGAGGTGGTCGGATTCCCCTTACTCCTCTCCAATGAGCTTCTTAAATGAACATCTTCAATTAGCCCCTGATGAAGTTCCTGACTTCTTCCTGAATGTTATGAGTGGGAGCAATAGAGGCTGACTAGCCAATTCATCTTTTAACTTACTATAATTATTTCTTTTCCTCTTTCTCCTCCTACTTCTTTCTAAATATTTTCTTTTCTTCCTTTCTTCTTTTAGAATGAATTCGGAATCTCCAACAATAAATTATTGCAGGTTAGATCTTCACCACTAAATGTTTGTTTTGAAAATAAAAAAAAAACGATCTGTCACTAACTTAAGTAAATATCGCTCATTAAAAAGAACAGAGTCATAACTCAAAAAACAACAATTTCGACCTAATGATACAGTTCAAACCAATTTTCTATTACCTTTTTGGTGGAATAGCGTCATTTCTATAGATGAAAAATTGAAAGCTAGAAGCCACTTGTGTCGTTATGAGGACTGTCACTTTAAAATTTTCTTTTGTGGAAATACCGTTTTATTTTCATTTACGCAGTAACCTTTGAAGTGAGAACTGTTCCGTAAATATTTGAAAAGTGTCATATTTTGCGATACAACTCTATTCTATTAAAGGTAAGCAACGTGTTTGTACTAAATTTTTAAGTTTAAAGCGTTTTATTTTGTGTTATGACGTTATAGAGCAAAAAATATAAGAAATAAACAAACGTAATATTTTGAAATATGACAGTCTTCAATTGAACGGAAAACTTTTAAATCGTTTTATTCTGTCTTGTGACGTTATTGATATAAAATGGTTCATCTTTTAGAAATATATTTTTTGGACTATTATTCTCTTTTATTTTTTGATAATGTTATGTTATTGATCACATTAAATGTTAATCGCTCTGCAAGGAATCATTATTGTTTAAAAAAAAGGAAAAAACTAATAAATGACTGAGATTCTCGTTTTGTTATACAAGCACTCATGAAATCCTATGAAAAATAAAATAAAGAAAAAGGAAAATCAATGTAAGCTCGATACCAATTAACGAGTTAATCTATTTGACACTCATTGTAATTAGTAAACATATATGTACATAAATCTTAACATGTAATTCACTTATATTCTTTATCGAGTTATCAAATAATTTCAACTTTATCTGTACTCAAACACCTTTATTGTACTACTTCCAAATCGAAAAACTGTATAACTTTCAAAATATACATTCTATTCTCGTAAATTCATAAATAATGTCAAACGTCAAATCTCAAAAACATTTTCAGAATTAATGTTATCGTTTCCTCTCTCTTTATATTTTTATTGTATCTATCTTTCATTTGTATATATTCCATAGTATAGAAGTGTAAAGACATTTTCGTCTCAAGAAATTATTTTATATGCTTCAGTGAGCAAGAACCAACTAATATTTTATTAGAAAGAGAAGCCATGTTGGCATTTGTAAAACATGTAAACGAACAGGAAGGCCATACATTACAGCCTCCAATGTATAGTTATTTTTTATTAAATAGAAAGAGATAGTTATTTCCTATGTATTGTAACAATATTTATAAAGTCTCAATATTGCAATATTGCACTTTTTCTTCGACACGAACACGATAGAGGGAAGGGAAATTTATTTTATTAAAATTATTACTTTAAACGTAATTAGTAAGAACCGCGAACAATTAGATTTAAAACAAAAAAATAAATACAAAAAAAAAATTTGAAACGCGCACCGACAGCGACACACGAAACGAAATGACTAATGGTACCTACTATCAATAGGCCACACTCGAATAACGCGAAAAGAGGATGCAAAAAAAAATTGCAATTACAGCTTGATTAAAGAAGCTGTCACCACGGCTGCTTAGCTGGAGTGGGTTCAGTAGAAGAATTCTGTTTCTTTTGATAAACTTGATTGATTTCGCAATCAAAACAGTTTATCAAAAGAAGAAAATATATGATTGCACAGTAGGGTGCAAAAAAAAGCGGGCGCCAGGAATTTTTTTCTAAAACTGAATTAGAAAATTCCAAAACTAATTATAGAACGTAAAGAACCGAATAAATGGAATAAAAAGAAAGAACTATGTTTAAAAATGTAATCATTTTATTGTTTTGGAAAACCATGGGACAGAAGATCCCTGGACTAAAACCCAAAAGTCTTTTCAAATAAAAGGGGAATATACAAAATAGTATGGCCGTTTGGCTCCAAGGCAAGCAATTGCAATTAAAAAAAATAAAAGCAAATAAAATCAACAGAAAAATGGGTTTTTGAGAAAAACTAAGGCGCGTCCCGAAAGTAAGGTGGAAAACTCGAACACGAATTGGTTGAATATAAATATATATTTTGAGATTGCGAATATATATTTATATTCAAAATTAATCACAAACTACTTATCTTATTCTCGTAATAGGTAACTCCGTTCTTCTATCTCCTTTTCTCCTTTTTCTTCACACGACTCGATTTTCTTAATCCTCGATCCAAAGTTTAATTCCAAACAAAATATGTCTCCTCCTCAATTTTTTTTTCTTCACCAAAATTTCTCGAAATTCTTTTTTCAATCCTTTATAAAATTTTGTCTTCGCTTCTAAGGCTCTCACAAGAGTGCCTTCCAAGCTAATTTTTATAAACAACTTTCTTCCCTCGTCCATTCCAATCATGCACTCATACATACAACGATACAACACAACCATTCGTTTCGAGATCATCGGTCAGGGCTTTCTGCAAGCATGACGCTCTCCTAGAAAACAACCGTGGTGGGATCTAACGAAACATACTCACACCCACACAAACACGGTTTCAACAAGTTGTTGGATGTGTTTCCAAAACTTGCCAAAACTTACTCTCACGCACACAAAAAACGTTTCGACAAGTTGTTGGATGTGTTTCCAAAACCTGTCGAAACATTATGGACGAGTTCAGACTCTTTTCCAACTAAAACTATTTCCGAGAAAAATTGAAAAGAAACAAAATTGAGGAGAAGTCTCAAATAGGCTTTTTCCTTCTACTCTACAATTATCGCGCGGGACTCAAAGCGTGAATTATTTATTGAACTATTTTCGAAGATACAGAAAGGAGCGTTACTTTAAATTCATTTTAAAAATTCTACAAAACTAATCTAATCGCGTTAAAAACCCATTTTGTATATTAAACAAATTGGCGTTATTTTAAGATAAAGTAAAAATTGCGTTACGTTACTTACAATTTCAAAATAAAAAGATAATTGTAAGATGTATAGTTTTTGTTGGTTATTTGATGTAAGAGTCCACCTGACTCGTTAATTCTTCGGCTCATCCGCTGGCTCTCTTCTCGTTTCGGAACGTACTCGAACACCTGCTTTTGTTGCTTTTGCAAAATAAGGCTAGGTACACCACTGGTTGATGAGACCATGGTTTCCCTCAACTTCGCCAATATTTTGCAGCCACAACGAGAACAAAGATTGGGAAAAGAACGACCGAAGGGAAGTTTTTGTTGCGGTAAAATTTACCGTAACAATACATACATAAACAGATATGGTCTTCGCGTTTCTGTTTTTGTCTCGTTCTGCGCATGTACGTTGCTTTTTCGGATACCGCCATTAGGTGCTTTATATAATTTTCCCGGATATAAAGTCCTTCACCTAGGCCATTCACGACATTGAAAACAGACTCCAACGATAACATGTGTGCCATTACTGCGTCAGATGGCTTAGAAAGACCACCTTCGTCCAAATGATGCACCCAAGAGTCGTTGTTTATCTTGTCTTCCTCCATATTTGGGATGGTGTTCCTAAAACGATTACAAATGTGCCCAGCTAAATTCTCTAAACCATCATATTCCATTGGCATATCCTTTTCTGCATCGCTGCTCACACATTTTTTGTCAGCCTGTATGATGGTGAAGATTTGTCCTGGAGAAAATAGTTACAATATCAAAGGTTGTAAGTATGTGCTGATTTCATTGATTTAAATAAGAATACCTGAGAAGGATTCCTCTTCCAAATTAAGATCTATAGTATCATCCACACTGACGTTGCCATTTTCGGAGAGTGCATCTTCATTATGGCCAAGGATGTATGACCTTAGCCTATATTTAAATTCTTGGCGACCAGGGTGGTCGGGGCAAAAAAAATTTCGAGGACGTCTTGGTTCAAACGGTATGTCATTATAAATTTGACACCACACCGTTGATCCACATCGTTTTGCAACAATTGCAAGGCTGTATTTGATTTCACGATACCTTTAAAACTATATAATTGTTATGAAATTATTTCAATATTGTTTTAATTATATGTATATCGTTGCTACCTTTTTGGAACGGAAGCAGGCAATTTTTTCCAATGACTCGCATTTTGGATATTAGTTCGGTCATGTTGTTCAAAATACAGTTTTGCGATTCTAAATGAATCCCGTACTCGCTCTCTTGAGTCACTGTAAGGTGACCGTACATTCATGACATCGAACCAATGATTTGTCTGAAAAATCAATTTAAATACATATTAAAATTTTGCAAGTTTGTTTTGGTTTTTTTGTTTTTTACTTACGTATTTAAACAACTTGTAGCATTCTTCCCAATATTCGTCCTCAAGAAGCCCTCTTGAAAGTGCCTTGGCGATCGTGTGGGAGAACAGCTTCGTGGCCAGTTTTATTTTTTGCCTTTCGGCTTGAATAACATTGAGATTTTTTGAAGATATTTTGTGGGTTATACTTAATTCCCCAGAAGTAAAAGAAAGAAGCTTCTCAATAATATCTTTTTTAACATCCTTCCCATAAATCACAAACCCATGATCGACAAAATGGTTTCTTATAAGTTTTATTAGGTGGGGAACATCAGCGAACACATACATTTTGGCTTCTTTGAACAAGAACCTGCAACAATAATTTTTAATAAATGAGAAATAATAATGTAAGAGTATTAAAGCTTTATACCATGGTTTTACCATGCTGGTTTCGAGCTCAGTATATAATCCCCTGTTGGAGCCACCTAAGTCACTCGTAATGGCAAGAACCGTGAAACCACAGTTTTCAACATTCTCTATGATATCGAATATTACAGCCTTCGTAATTTTACTATTAAAATCATAGAAAAATGGCTGTTTCCATATTCCTAATAGGCCTTTTGTAAGAAAAAATAATTAATTATCTTCAAGAACGAATTATTAGTTTAAATTTACCTCTAAGCATCCCTACTTGCACATAGCTTACTGCATTGAACGAGGTGTCAGACAATTTTTCGTAACAGTAAGCTTCTTTCACCTTCATTTCATCGAAGCTGAGAACACATAGTTTTGGATAGCTGTCAACTCCTCTGCTGCTTTCATTAGCTTTTTTATGGGTTTCATAACCCCCGGTAATATATCCAGCTTCTGTGCACATGTTCGAAGCGTTGGGGCAGCAGGGAGAAAGAAGTTTTTCTTTCGCAGTAATTTATATGCACGGGAACTTACTGAGTATAGCGTTATTGGCATAGCTATATCCTCCTCCGACCAACGTGCTCTCTTCACACCCATTTTAATTTTTCTTATCTGCCCTAAGGTAAAAATTCCAAGCAGTTTGCTTTCCAAGTTTGACTGTTGGAATTCTGCTTTTTTCACTTTGAAGTTCAAAGATTAAACGAGCAATAATAACAAAGAAATTCCTAAGTTCTGCTATTTCTATTTCAACTTCCTTGCAATTTGTATATATGAAAAATATTTTCTAAACTTACATCTGTTCGTTCAAATCATTAACTTTAGTTTTAGTTGGTGGCAATTGTTGCTGTCGAACGTTCAATCTGAAGCTTTCATTTTCTTCATTCTGATTCGCACACTCGATTTGAGGCTCAGTTTGAACAGGAACTGATTCTTCTAACAAATTCTTTCACAATCCTTTTGTTTCCTTAACCTGCATTCTCTCTGACCGCCCTGATAAATCAGGTCCTGAGCTTGAATAAATGGTTGGAACTGCGTCTGGATTTAATATACGCAATGGTGTAAATCCTGTTAATAAACAATTATCCAACTAATGTACTATTTTCTGGACTGCTGAGAACTTACCCATTTCAAATTTTATATTATTCATAAAATCATCTTTTTTGAAATGCAAACTGCAAACCCTTGATTTTGTCTTGTCTTTTACAAAAGATGAGCCACTGCTTTCAACGATTTGGGTTTCCTTTTGGAAACTTATTTGTTCTAGTGATTGCCTTCTGCTTACTTTTTTTTCTTTTTTCTTGTTTTGTTAAAATTGAGTGCTTCTTAATAATTTCCTTCATCTAAAGTGCTCAGTCATTGATTTTCGAAATTGCGTGAGTTGATTATATTTTTTGTCCGAAGTCCTTCTTTTTGATTTTATATTGCATACTTTTCGGATTAGCACATTTTTTTCTGCTTAATACAGTAGAGGTATCTTAAAGTGTCTACTTTCAAACAATATTTTTGCATAACTTAATCTTATTAAACATGAATTGCATTCATTGTAATGAGTCCATTGGTGATGGTGAACGAATGTGTATGTGCTGGATATGTGATGGTTTTGCTCACATGAAGTGTGCGGGCCTCACTGTGAAAATGATTGAAGGCTTTCTTAAAACTGGAAACGGTCTAAGGCGGTTTTGCAAAAAATGCAATAATAAAAAAATCAAATGAATTATTTCAAATGTTCAAAATAAAATGCAAGCAAAACTAGCGGAGTATGAGATGCTCTTTAATAACCTTGAGATTGAGGACAAAGAGCTATCTCCCAAGCGTAAGAAGAAAGATGATAATAGTGTGATGTGCTTATCATCAGAGTCTCGTTCTTCACTCAAAATTTCACCCTTATCATCGCAGCCAACTATCATAGAGGAAATTCCATGTTCACGGAAACTATTTTCTTTGCCAAAGAATATTTCTCCTGGTGTTTCAGTTTCTGATTCGCAACCCGTATTCGGATGAGTGTGTTTCGGCCGATTTAGTTGTTGTGCCACCGGAGAAATGTGTTTTTATTTCACGTCTCCATCCTGATACAACAAGTGATATGGTTGTCAACTACATACGAAAGAAAATCCCCTCTAACTCCAGCCATGAAATGCCACATACGACCTTCATATGAAAAATTTTAAAATATTCGCATCTGATCCCGTAATTGAAACCTTGTTAACTCCTGGATTTTGGCCAAATTATACTGTGGCGCATGAATTCAAGAACATCCATCCACACTGCCAGCATTTCTAGCCTAAACATGGACGAAACTACTGCACCTCCAAAAAACTAAAAGTGTACTATCAGAATGTCGGCGGAATGAAATCTAAACTAAGAAACTTCTACATAAACTGTGCTGATGGAAATTTTGATGTTATTATCCTCACTGAAACTTGGCTAAACTCAAGTGTTCTTGATTCTGAAATTTGCCCACCCGATTACAACGTTTATCGAATTGACAGAAATCCATCTAATAGTATTCATAAAAAGGTGGTGGTGTTTTAATCGCTGTTAAGAGCTGTTTGATTTCTGAACTCCTTTTATCTGATAAGTTTTTAAACTTGGAAGATTTATCAGTTAAACTAACTGACAGTAATAACTCTTCGTATGTTATTTCTGGTTTTTATATCCCGTCTGGTTCATCGGCTTTTGTGTCCGAAATGTATTCCTCAGCGATATCGGAAATAGTGGAGTTTTCCGGAAATTCTTCGGTATTCATTTTTGTTGATTTTAATCTGTCTAATTTGGGGTGGTGTCTGGATGGAGATACTAATAACACCTATAATGGACCAGAATATGAATTGAAATTTATAGAAGTTGTGATGCTAGCTCGACTTAATAAAATTAATGGACTAGAGAATGAATTCTTACATCACCTTGACCTTGTCTTTACCGACTATCCTGTGAAGTCTTAGACGTTAATGATTGGCTTTTGGAGAAAGTTCCACATCATAAGGCATTTCAATGTTCTATCTCTTTCTGCATGGAAAAAAACGAAATGTACCACTAAGTTCTTCATATAAAGAGTATAATAAAAAAAAAATAAGTATGACAAAATTAGAAGAGTTTTTTCAAACCTTTACTAGACAAGTGTTTTGAACTCTAACGACGTAAATGTATGTGTTACAAACTTTTATGCAATTTTAAGAAATTGTCTTAATTACTTTGTTCCTGTTAAAAGTACTCGTAAAGTCCGTGTTTCTTCAGTTTGTTGGCTGAATAAAAATTTAAGACGTGTACAAAATCTGAAGAATGTATTCAATAAAAAATGGAAAAAAAAACCCATAAAGTAATGCATGTTGGTTTGGTCAAAACATCAATGAACATCACATTTAACAAACCATGTTTAAGAAAAAACATAACTCCAAAATACGCAAAAATAAAAATTAACAACACATCAAAAGCCGCAGAAAAAGCACAAAAAATCGACCAAACAATTTGGATAAGAGAAGAAATAAAACAACAATATAGCAAGAAAACGATATTTAACAAAGAATTAAACAATACACACTCACATCTTCTAATTGAAAGAATAGAACAGCAGATAGCAATAAAAGTCGGCAAAATCAAAAAACTACAAGAAAATAAAATCCATAACCTCCATAAAAAACAAAAACAACAACCAAACATATACAATAATCATATATTTTACCCCAAACTAGTAAACTGCACAAACATACAACTCACCCAACAAGAAACAAATTTAATAAATAAAGGGTTAAAGTTCAACATACCTAAAATAGACAAAAACAGCATTACACATGAAATAACCAACGCAGAAGCCGCAATCAAAACCACACCAGACCCAGGCACACAAAACGAATTAAGAGTATCCATTGATAAAAACTTAGACACATCATACAAAAGAACAATAGCAACAACAACACACAAAACAGCAACCATAAGAAACACAAAGAAAACCTCAAAATAATAAAAAACATAAAACAAAAAATAGAAAACAACAACGCAATAGTCACAAAAGCTGACAAAGGCAACACAGTAGTCATACTTGACAAAAAAGAATACATAGAAAAAACCAACAAATTCATAACAGACACTAACATAAAACAATTAACAAATGATCCAACGAAAAAATATGTAAAAGAAATAAACAAAGTAATAAACAAAAGCAATAATTTATTTAACAACGCACCAAAAATCAAAATGAAACAACTCAATGCCAAAGCACCCCAATTCACAGGACTACCAAAAATACATAAAACAGGAACACCTTTAAGACCTCTTATCAACTATAAACAGGAATATAAACCAGGATACAAAGTCGCCACATCATTGCAAAAAATAATAAAAACCAACATCACAATACAAAAAAACAATAGCATAAAAAACAGCACAGACCTAATCGAAAAATTTAAAAACATCAGTATAAACAAACAACACAAAATGATATCGCTAGATGTCACGAATATGTACACTAATATACCTATCAAAGAAACCATAAAATTAATCGAAAATAACTTAAAATCAACAGCTACATTAAACAATAAACAAATCGAGGAACTAAAAGCAATATAAGAAATAGTATTACACCAAAACTACTTCACTTTCAACGATAACTATTACACACAAGAGGAAGGATTAGCAATGGGGTCACCCTTAAGTAGTCTATTGGATGACATTTATCTCAACGACTTCGAAAACAAATATATTTTATCCAATCTCAACGCACAACAACAAAAAATAATAACATATTCAAGATACGTGGACGACACATTCATAATTTTCAACGGTACACACAGACAAATTGAAATATTCAAGAACTACATCAATAGCATAAACGACAAAATCAAATTCACAGATGAAATAGAAAACGATGACGAGATCAATTTCTTAGATCTAACCATAAAAAAGATCAATAACACACTCAAATACAAAATTAACAGAAAACCCACAACGACAGATATAACACCACCCACAATCCCAACAAATGGCAGCATATAATTCCATGATCCACAGGCTTCTTACCATACCCATGGATGCAACAGACTACCAAAATGAATTAAATATAATAAAACAAATTCAAAAAACTCAACATAAATGTATCTTTCAAAGCAAACAATAACATACAAAACATCTTAAAACCTAAATCAAAAAGCAACCTCAAATCCAAAACGGGTGTGTACAAAATCAAATGCGATGACTGCAACAAATATTATATCGGACAGACGGGACGATCTTTTTACGAACGATTCACAGAACATATACATAAACACAATACAAAATCTAACTATGCAATACACCTAATAGATAATAATCATAATTATACGGACTTTGATACGAACTTATCAGCCATGCACCTGCGCAAAGAGGGCAGACTGCTTGATGCACTCGAAGAGTTCGAAATATACAAAGCGAACAAAAAAGAAGAAGACAGAGTCTTACATGACAAACTCCAATACAAAACGAACCCACTATATAACACTGCACTCAAACATAATACAATACAAAATTAACATAAAAGAGACCGAAACAAATGACTAACAATACATAAATTAACAAAATACAAAACAACAACACTGAAAAAAGGGAGATAAAAATAATATCATCAATAACACCTTCTAAGATGAAATGTCAAAACAAATATAAACCAACGCTTGAAGATGAACCAATGAGTTCGAAACGCGTCGCGGAAAATATAAATAAATAAGTTGTGTATAATGTTTTTTTAATAATAGGTTAGGTTAGGTTAGGTTAAGGTGGCTGTCAGTCAACGACTGACACACTTAGACCAGATACTAGGTCCATTGTGATACCACATATGAAAGTAAGGCACTACCTCACTAATTTTAAAACCAATTGGAACTTTTAATAAAGCGATGGAGACAGTGTATGTCTGTCTGAGTTAGATCATTGATATCGTTGAGGAAGAAATCTCCCAAATGTAATTTTCGTCTTTGTGAGAGAGCAGGGCACGAACAAAGAAGATGAGTTATAGTCTCTTCTTCTTCCTCGTCCATGCAACTTCTGCAGAAGTCATTCGAGAAGTCACCGAGTCTAATAGCATGTCTGCCTATAAGACAGTGTCCAGTTATGACACCGATTAAGGAGCTAAGGTGTGATCTACCAACAGATAACAAACATTTGGAGCGTTTTGGATCTAGTTTTGGCCAGATCTGTTTTGTCGCCTGACAGGTAGTCAAGTTTGACCACCTTTGATTTGTTTCGTTCATGGCATCGTGTTTTAGCATGAGTTTACATGTAGCGATAGGTATACCAATATTCCTCCTGTTTGGTGAAAGTGGTGCAGTAGTTCCATTTCTGGCGAGTTCATCGGCCTTGCAGTTTCCTGGAATATCTCTATGTCCCGGCACCCAAAAAAGGTGAATGTTAAACTGTTCTGCCATCTCCGCGAGAAATGAGCGACAGTTGCGGGCTGTTGCTGAGTTCGTGGAAACCACCTCGAATGATTTAAGGGCTGCTTGGCTGTCTGAGAAGATGCGGATATTCGACGTGGATATCACGTTTTCCTTGAGCCAGTATAGAACCTCTTTTATCGCCAGAAGTTCCGCTTGGAACACGCTACAATAGTTAGTTTCACATATGTTAGGGAGCAGACAAATGAAAGCCACGGCACTCTGTTTAAGACTAAATTTATTTACTTCACTTATGAACTATGGTACATATAAAACAAAAGAGACGCGTTAATACATAATAATGATTACAGTGTCTGATACGAGTATTCATACATATCACTCCTCTCCACTTAGATAAAGTTATAATCGATATTAGTATGAAAACAAATTAAGTATCTTATAATAAAAGTTTTTAATTCCATAATGTTAATATTTGCATATAATAAGGCAATACATTTTCGTAATTCAATTCACAATTCAGTATACATTTTTGTTCGAATAAAATTATAATGTTAAAACATTTATATTATTTATTGTTTATAATTAACAATATAATTTTTTAATCGTTTAGACCTTCTTAAAAAATCTTTGTCATTACCAAAAACATACCTTTTTCGTTTTGCAGTATTTCTCTTTATTGGACTAGTAGGCTTGTTATGATTCCCTAAAACATTGGTAGCAAAGCTCACAGTCTTTAAACAACTTCTTTTCAACTGTGAAATATGTGCAGTGCGTTTCAAACCATCAATATTTATGAGATACATAACATTGCCCAGTTTGTCTTCTATGATTCCAGGAATCCATTTACAATCAAAGGATTTGTTTTTTGATTTATATAATATTCTATCCCCTTTTTTACTTGCGATTATAGGTACTATAAGGCAAGTTATGCATTCGTCGAAAAAAAAAGTTTTGAGATAACAATCAAACATGACATTACGATGATAGCGAAGACGAAAAAAGATGGTCTAAAAATTCTGTCCGTCTGTATGTCTGTCTGTCTGTCTGTCTGTATGAACCCTACAGCCCAAACGGGTGGGCCGAATTGCTTCAAACTTGGTATATAGACTTTTTTAGGTATTGTGCAGAAAGGAAATTGAAATTTTTTTTTTAGCTCAAAAAATAACGGTACCTGCCATACAACCGTTATTTTAAAGCTTATTTTTCTCAAAAACGGCTCTAACGATTTTTATTTAAAAAAATCAGTGCTGCTTTTTAGGTATAACCAATCATATGGCTGAAAAAAAAGTTTTAAAAAATGGCTAAGAACGGTACTTTCCATAGGACCGTTTTTTTTGCTTTCGACTAACTCGAAAACGACTTAACCGATTCTTTCGAAATTTCACACACATATAGCTGTAGGTAGCTCAATTTGTATTGCATACCAATATTTTTGAAAAATATTTTTTTGTATTTTTAAAAGCATTTTTAAAAAAAAAATTTTAAAAATTAATATTTTGAAAACTGCTTATTAAATTTTTTTCTAAAGATTTTAAATAAATGTATTTGCTGAATACCTATGAGCTGGCGTTTTTGAATTTTTTTTGAAAAATTTTTTCAAAAAGTTTTTCAAAAAAAACTTTTTTTCTCAAAAACCGCTCCACAGATTTTTATAAATTTATTCTCATAAATTCAAATTTATAAAAGAAATAAAATGGCGTACTTTTTTTTCAGCTCAAATTTGTTTAAGTATTTATTTAAGAATTTTGAAAAATTTATTTTTATCAAAATCTCAAGCCCCAATACCACTGTCACACATTAGAGCAAGTTCGTGCGACCCAGTCGTGCATTTTATTTTGTATAGCAAAATACCAAAAAAAAATTTAGTATAAATAGTTTTTTTTCATTATTGAAAAATTGTAGTTCTTTTATTTTGGCACGGTAGTGGCACGCTCTATTAGAAAATGTGGCACGTTAATTTTCTTTCCAGCAGCAACGCTGCTAGGAACTGGTTTTTTGGTATGGAGGTATGGTATGATATTGGTATGTTTAATTTTTTCGAAGGATGTCAATTTCTAGTACATGTTTGAGTATGAGGTATGCTAGGTTTCGATTTTGGTATGCTAGCTTTGAATTTTTTTTGAACATGCTTTTGTTCTACTATTCTAAATATCTGTTTATTTTTTTCGTCTGTGGTTTGATTCATTTTCTAGTACCAAGAATCATTTCTCGTGAGACTGTTTTATTCCAGGAGCAATTCCATCGAACAAATTATGGACGCAATCTCTCGTAGCATCCGGGAAGCTTATTTATAGTTTGTAGTGGATTTGACTTTTTTACTTGCGATTATAGGTATAGGACTATAAGGCAAGTTATGCATTCGCCGAAAAAAAAAGTTTTGAGATAACAATCAAACATGACATTACGATGATAACGAAGACGAAAAAAGATGGTCTAAAAAATCTGTCCGTCTGTATGTCTGTCTGTCTGTATTTATAGACACCTACAGCCCAAACGGGTGGGCCGAATTGCTTCAAACTTGGTACATAGACTTTTTTAAGTATTGTACAGAGATGAAACTGACATTTTTTTTTTAGCTCAAAAACTAACGGTACCTGCCATACAACCGTTACGTTAAAGCTTATTTTTCTCAAAAACGGCTCTAACGATTTCGATTTTAAAAAATCAGTGTTGGTTTTTAGGTACGATCAATCATATGGCTGAAAAAAAAATTTTAAAAAATGGCTAAGAACGGTACTTTCCATAGGACCGTTTTTTTTGCTTTCGAATAACTCGAAAACGACTCAACCGATTCTTTCGAAATTTCACACACATATAGCTGTAGGTAGCTCAATTTGTATTGCATACCAATATTTTTGAAAAATATTTTTTTGTATTTTTAAAAGCATTTTTTTTTTAAATTTAAAAAATTAATATTTTGAAAACTGCTTATTAAATTTTTTTCTAAAAATTTTAAATAAATGTATTTGCTAAATACCTATAAACTGGCGTTTTTGAATTTTTTTAAAAAAATTTTTTCAAAAAGTTTTTCAAAAAAAACTTTTTTTTCTCAAAAACCGCTCCACAGATTCTTATAAATTTATTCTCATAAATTCAAATTTATCCAAGAAATAAAATGGCGTACTTTTTTTTCAGCTCAAATTAGTTTAAGTATTTATTTAAGAATTTTGAAAAATTTATTTTTATCAAAATCTCAAACCCTTAGACCACTGTCACACATTAGAGCAAGTTCGTGCGACCCAGTCGTGCATTTTATTTAAATAACAATTAAATTGGCTTGCAGTTCGAAATGGAAGTTTCTGACTCCTCCGAAATTTAATTTTTACACCTTTCCTGTCAATATTTTCTTCAATTTAGCTTTTCTCGCGATTCGGATTTATAAAATCAATCAATGTTCTCGGCCTACAATTGAATATGACTTCATTTGGTGATTTTTTTAAATTTGCTAAAGGTGTTGATCGGTACTTTAACAAAAACTTATCTAAAAGCGTTTGAATTGGAATTGTTTCATTATTAGAATCCGACAACATCTTTTTTAGACCAGTTTTTACTGTCTGAACTGCCCTCTCGGCTGCCTCATTGGATTGTGGGTGATACGGCGGACTTTTCATGCACTTTATATGATTGGATTTGCAAAACTGTTGGAAATCTTCAGAATTAAAAGGAGGTCCGTTGTCAGAAACTAGGACCATCGGTAACCCAAAATACGAGAAAATCGTTCTCAAAGTAGACGCAACATTTTAATATTTAGTCATGACGTATTTTTTGGTTGGTGTCTCCAAGTTGCGTGGAATCGAATATGAAATAAAAGATATTTGTTGAGTTAAACTTATAAAATCTTTATTAATTAAATTAAACCACTTATATCACAACTTTATTTTACTTTGTGCTACGCGTTTCGGAAATTAAATTTCCATCATCTGGCACTGATTATCTAAGAATAATTACAAAGCTATCTTAAACTAATGACTATTATGTTGAAGGTTTCTTCTATTGTGATCTTGAATGTCAAAAAAATTTCTTATAATGGTTCTTTTATAGATGTTTGTCTCTTTCTCTCTTTTGATTATTTGTATTTTTTGATTATTATTGTTGATTATTGTTGTTTCATTTTTCTATTGTAGTTCTGACCTGCTTTGTTGAGTTATGTTAGTGTGTGTTTGTGAAAGTGCAGTATCGTATAGTGTGTTCGTTTTGAATATTAGTTTGTCGTTTAAAAGTTTGTCTTCTTCTGTCTTATACGCTTTATATATTTCGAATTCTTCCAATGCATTTAATAGATTACCCTTTTTGATTATATGCATTGGAGATAGGTTCTTATCAAAGTTGGGAAAGCTATGGTTATTTTCGATTAAATGTAAAGCGTAATTCGACTTGGTACTAGGTTTTGGTTTGTGTTCATTGAATCTTTCATAAAATGTCCGTCCGGTCTGTCCGATATAGTATTTGTCACAGTCGTTGCATTTAAGTTTGTAAACTCCGGATTTCATTTTGGTTTCTATTTTTGGTTTTGATTGTAGGATATTTTGAATGTTGTTATTGGTTTTGAAGGAGACGTTGACGTTAAGTTTTTTAAATTCGTTATTTATGATTTTTGGCATTATATTGGTAAATTCTATTGATGTGTATTTTGTATCGGTTGTGGTGGGTTTTATTTTATTAATATTGTTTTTTTGTTTTCTAAGAATTTTATCTATTTTATCTGGTTTGTATCCGTTAGATGTTGCGATTTGTTTAATTATGTTTAATTCGTTTTGGTAATCCTCGTCGTCCATTGGTATTGTTAGGAGTCTATGTATGAATGAATTGTATGCGGCCAAGACAAAAAAAAAAAAAAAAAAAAAACTTAAATTAAAACAACCCAACCCAAAAGCTCCGCAATTCACAGGACTTCCAAAAATTCACAAAACCGGAACACCCATTAGACCACTCATCAACTTCAAAACAGCACCTGGCTACAAAATATCTGCAGCACTACACAAACTGATAAAAAATAACATCAAAATACACAACAACAACAGCATTAACAATTCAATTAACCTCATAGAAAAGATAAAAGACATAAACATAACTAACCAACATAAACTAATATCATTCGACGTAACGAACATGTACACCATAGCTTTCCCAACTTTGATAAGAACCTATCTCCAATGCATATAATCAAAAAGGGTAATCTATTAAATGCATTGGAAGAATTCGAAATATATAAAGCGTATAAGACAGAAGAAGACAAACTTTTAAACGACAAACTAATATTCAAAACGAACACACTATACGATACTGCACTTTCACAAACACACACTAACATAACTCAACAAAGCAGGTCAGAACTACAATAGAAAAATGAAACAACAATAATCAACAATAATAATCAAAAAATACAAATAATCAAAAGAGAGAAAGAGACAAACATCTATAAAAGAACCATTATAAAATTTTTTTTTGACATTCAAGATCACAATAGAAGAAACCTTCAACATAATAGTCATTAGTTTAAGATAGCTTTGTAATTATTCTTAGATAATCAGTGCCAGATGATGGAAATTTAATTTCCGAAACGCGTAGCACAAAGTAAAATAAAGTTGTGATATAAGTGGTTTAATTTAATTAATAAAGACTTTATAAGTTTAACTTAACAAATATCTTTTATTTCATATTCGATTCCACGCAACTTGGAGACACCAACCAAAAAATATGTCATGATTCTATCAGCAAAACAAGCTTCATTAGTCTACAAATTTAAAAACATCAAACTTAAGATCATCAAAGCATCATTAAACATTCAATTCAACAAAAAATGTCTACAATTACATATAACACCGAAATACGCACAGGTCAATATCAAACACAGATCGCATTCCGCAAACATAGCTCAAAAAACAGCACAAAAAACATGGATTAGAGCCGAAATTAAATATTTATACAGCAAAAAAGTAAAATTAAATAGAGAATTATACAAAATTCACCTACAATTCTTAAATGAAATACACCCAATAGCCACCCACCTCTTAATCAAGAAAATAGAAAAACAGAACACCTTCATCATACGCAAACCTCTCTCAAAGGACCAAGGAGACACTATACAAGACCATTATCATTCCAGTCCTGCTGTATGGGGCAGAAGCGTGGACACTGACACAATCGGATGAATACAGGCTGGGGTGCTTTGAGAGAAAGATTCTTCGGGTGATATTCGGGCCTGTATGTATCAATGGAGTATGGAGGAGAAGATTCAATGACGAACTGTACGGGCTATACAGCGACATTGACTTGGTTAAGAAGCTGAAAATTCAGCGGCTTAGATGGCTGGGTCATGTGGAGCGTATGGACGAAAACGCTCCTGCCCGACGAGTCTTCAATTCCAACCCGGAGGGCCGACGCAGTTCTGGAAGACCCCATCTAAGGTGGCGCGATCAAGTGGTAAACGACCTCAACCAACTTGGTGTGCGCAACTGGAGGCCACTGGCTAGGGACCGGCCTAGCTGGCGAGGAATGTTGGTTGAGGCCGTGGTCCACAATGGACTGTCTACGCCACCTTAAGTAAGTAAGTAAGTTCATCATACGCAAAATCAAAAATCAACACCAAACAAAATTACAAAAACTCGCACTAAAACAAAAACCTCATATAAAAACCACAACACAACATAATTTTTACCCAAAAATAGTAAATTGCACAAATATACAATTCACAGAACCCGAAACGAACATTTTAAGCAAAGGACTAAAATTTAATATACCTAAAATAGACAAAAACAACATAATCAGAGAAGTCACAAACGCAGAAGCAGCCATCAAAACAATACCAGATCAAGACTCACAAAACGAACTTCGAGTAGTCATCAATAAAAAACTAAAAAACACAATAAAAAATAACAACAACACCAAACCAAACAACACCCACAAAAAACATAAAACAAACTTAAAAATCCTAAAAACCATTAAAGAAAAATTAGCCGAGAACAACGCCATCATCACAAAAGCCGACAAAGGAAATACCGTAGTAATATTCGATAGCCAACAATACATAGATAAAACTAACAAATTCATCGAAGACAACAATATTAAATTACTAAAAAACGACCCAACGAAAAAATACATAAAAGAAATAAACCAAATGATTAATAAATGACACGGCCTATTCACAAATACACAAAATTTTAAATTAAAACAACCCAACCCAAAAGCTCCGCAATTCACAGGACTTCCAAAAATTCACAAAACCGGAACACCCATTAGACCACTCATCAACTTCAAAACAGCACCTGGCTACAAAATATCTGCAGCACTACACAAACTGATAAAAAATAACATCAAAATACACAACAACAACAGCATTAACAATTCAATTAACCTCATAGAAAAGATAAAAGACATAAACATAACTAACCAACATAAACTAATATCATTCGACGTAACGAACATGTACACCAACATCCCTATAAAAGACACCATACAAATAATAGAAGAGAACCTCACAAACACTGCCAAACTTAATAAACAACAAATTAAAGAACTAATATCAACATTAAAAATAATACTGCAACAAAATTATTTCACATTCAATAACAAATTCTACATCCAAACTGAAGGCCTAGCGATGGGATCACCTTTAAGTGGCTTACTAGCAGACATTTACCTCAATGATTTTGAAAACAAACATATTTTATCAAGTCAAAACCCCCTATACCAGAAAATAATAACATACTCACGTTACGTCGACGATACCTTCATCATATTTAATGGAACAAATAGACAAATTGAAATACTCAAAAATCACATAAACAACATCAATGGAAACATAAAATTCACAGCAGAAACAGAAAATAACAATGAAATCAATTTCTTGGATCTAAACATAAAAAAGATAAACAGCAAATTAAAATTCAAAATATACAGGAAACCCACCACAACAGACATCACAATACATAATGATTCACACCATCCACACAGTCAAAAAATGGCCGCATACAATTCATTCATACATAGACTCCTACCAATACCAATGGACGACGAGGATTACCAAAACGAATTAAACATAATTAAACAAATCGCAACATCTAACGGATACAAACCAGATAAAATAGATAAAATTCTTAGAAAACAAAAAAACAATATTAATAAAATAAAACCCACCACAACCGATACAAAATACACATCAATAGAATTTACCAATATAATGCCAAAAATCATAAATAACGAATTTAAAAAACTTAACGTCAACGTCTCCTTCAAAACCAATAACAACATTCAAAATATCCTACAATCAAAACCAAAAATAGAAACCAAAATGAAATCCGGAGTTTACAAACTTAAATGCAACGACTGTGACAAATACTATATCGGACAGACCGGACGGACATTTTATGAAAGATTCAATGAACACAAACCAAAACCTAGTACCAAGTCGAATTACGCTTTACATTTAATCGAAAATAACCATAGCTTTCCCAACTTTGATAAGAACCTATCTCCAATGCATATAATCAAAAAGGGTAATCTATTAAATGCATTGGAAGAATTCGAAATATATAAAGCGTATAAGACAGAAGAAGACAAACTTTTAAACGACAAACTAATATTCAAAACGAACACACTATACGATACTGCACTTTCACAAACACACACTAACATAACTCAACAAAGCAGGTCAGAACTACAATAGAAAAATGAAACAACAATAATCAACAATAATAATCAAAAAATACAAATAATCAAAAGAGAGAAGGAGACAAACATCTATAAAAGAACCATTATAAAAAATTTTTTTGACATTCAAGATCACAATAGAAGAAACCTTCAACATAATAGTCATTAGTTTAAGATAGCTTTGTAATTATTCTTAGATAATCAGTGCCAGATGATGGAAATTTAATTTCCGAAACGCGTAGCACAAAGTAAAATAAAGTTGTGATATAAGTGGTTTATTTTAATTAATAAAGATTTTATAAGTTTAACTTAACAAATATCTTTTATTTCATATTAATATTTAGTGTTTCTCATAAGTTTAACATCCATCCATTTACTATAACTACTACTAAATAGTTATTATTTTTGAAATAAAAAAAATCAATGTGAATCCTTTCAAAAAATTCCAAGGCTTCTGGCCAGGGCTTATGAAAATTCGAAATAGGATGGTTGTGAGAAGCAACACAAACTTCGCAATCGCGCACATAAGATTCTACATCAGTGTCTATTCCTGGCCACCAAAAATATGAGCGTGCAAGAATTTACTTTGGGGATAACTAAACGGTTACCATAGAAAATACAATTATCTTCCAAGTCCAAATCACTCCTTTTATGATAATATTTTAAGAATTGTTCATTTACTGTACTAGCCCATCCACTTTTCACCATATTCAGAACGTTTGTTAGCACCCAGTCTTGACTTGTTTCAAACTCTACATCTTCAATATCGATATCCGGGTATGTATTTTTCTTTTAAAGACCTAATAGCGTCATTTTCAAAACCAGTCGATGCCGGTAAAGGGACTCTCGACAAAGCATCGGCGTTTGTCATCTGTGATGCTTTTTTGTACACAATATTGTACTGATACATTCCTAACAAAACTCCCCACCTATGTATCCTACCAGCAGCAACAGCAGGTGACGATTTTTTAGAATTAAATATATCCCTTAGGGGTTGATGGTCCGAATAAATTATAAATGGCTTACCATAAATATACTTGTGGAATTTCTTCACTGAAAAAATTATTGCCAAGGCTTCCCTATGAAGTTGAGAATAATTTTTCTCCGCCTTGCTCAACGAACTTGAAGCGAATAATACTGGGCGTTCTACGCCGTCTATGATATGCGAAAGTACACCTGCCACACCGTATGGACTCGCATCGCAATGCAACACAATTTCTTTATTCGGATCATAATAGGCTAAAACGTTATGTGACATAATAAGTTGCTTGCTTCTACTAAAAACTTTTTCACATACCTCTGACCATTCAAAACGTACATCTTTCTTTGTGAGCCTATAAAGCTCATGTAACTCCGCTGATAAATAGTAATTTAAAAGCCCTAAATAGGCTTCTAACTGCGTTACATCTTTTGGAGCTGGGGCACTCTGTATAGCTTCCATATTCTTATTGCTTGGCTTAATGCCATCTGCACAAATTTTGTGACCTAAGTAGTCAATCTCGTTTTCGAAAAACTTACATTTTTCTAATTTGGCCCTAACTCTGTATTTGTTAAGCCTTTCTATTACCTGTAAAAGGTTCGCTTGACATTCCTCTCTAGTCGAACCACCTACAAGAATGTCATCTATGTAGCACTCAACTTTTGGGATACCCTTCAAAATTTTATCCATTGTGCATTGAAATTCAGCCGGAGCACACTTTACACCAAAAATAAGCCTGCGAAAACGATATAAACCTTTGTGTGTGTTAATCGTTAGTAGTTCCTGACAATCCCCATCAACTTCTAACTGCTCAAAAGCACCCTCAAGATCCAACACACAAAACACCTTAGAACCCGCTAAACCCGCAAAAATGTCTTCTGCACTAGGCAATGGATAGTGATTTGTTCAAATGTGCTTGTTGATCGTCACTTTGCAATCAACACAAATCCTAATCTGACCGTAAGGCTTGTCCACGACCACAATCGGTGATGCCCAATCGCTATACTTCACTGGATAGAGAACTCCTGAAGCAACCAACCTATCTAACTCTTCTTCCACCTGCTTTCGTTTCCCAAATGGCACATTATAGGGCTTGCAAAAAATTGGTGTGGCCCCCGTTTCACAAACAATATGCGCTTTAAATTCCGCAATGGATTTTGTTTTATCTCCCTTAAACACCTCCGGGTAACCTTCTATTAAACTTGACATAAAATTATTATTAATAATCGCTTTCGCACGACCATCAGTTTGAAAACGAAATGTTTGTTTCCAAAATGGAAAAAATTTATCCAATTCCGACCTTCCTAGCAAAGGAATAAACATCTTCGGGCTTTCAACAACAACTAATTCCACCTCATTAACCTCAACATCACCAACCAACTTCATAGCAACTTTAACGCAACCAACAACCTTAACAACTTCACCTGAAATCACATGCAACTCTCTAGATGACTTATAAATTGCCATATATTTAAAAAATTCATTATATGTTTTTATATGTACAATCGACGCACAAGCGCCCGTGTCCACTTCCACTTTTAACTGCTTACCATTACACTCCACATATATATATAGGGGTTTATTGCCAGCTGTTATGTTATTTATGTAACCAATATCTAAGTTAGACACGTCATTTTCTATTTCTTCAGTTTCACATTTGTTTATGTTTTTGTAATTTTTGTTGTTACTATAATTAGTGTACATTTTATTTTTAAATTTACCATCTCAATTTACCATCTACTACTTCTATTTCTACTTCTTCTACTTTTATATCTATATGCTAAACTTGCTTCATAACAATATTTTTTTATATGACCCCACTTTTTACAAAAGTGGCACTGGATATTCGCCTTTGGTGTGTGTTGTTTTGATGGACTCCGACCTCTCGATTGTTGTTTTTCGCCCTCAGCTCCTCTCCGACGTACAAAATTTAAAGATGAATTTGCTGTATTACTGGCACCACTCAAAATCACCATCTCCGCTTGAATAAGTTCCATATTTAAGGCAGTCTCACATGCTTTCTCGAATGTCAAATCTCCGGTGTTAATTAATTTGCTTTGTATTTTTGTTTCCCTCAGACCCATCAATTGCTGGTCTTTAAGGGCTTCTGATAAGAATTCACCGTAGTTGCAATTATCGGCTAAGCTTTTGATTGCAACAATGAAATCCGAAATGGTCTCTTCTGCTCCCTGGTTTCTATTTAAAAATTTGAATCTCTCTGCCGTAATATTTTTTTTTGGGTTAAAATGGGCTTCCAATTTTGCCACTAAATCCTTGAATTTTAATGTTTCAGGTTTTGCTGGTGCAACTTAAGTTTTTGCGATTTTATATAACTCCGCCCCACCAACACCAATTAAAAAAGACACTTTGTCCTCGTCCGTTTCCACTTTATTTAATTTTAGTAAATGAGACATTCTTTCCACATAAGATGTGAAATCATCTCCAATATTATAAAACTCTATTCTTCCTATGAAACCTGTTGACATTTTGGTTGTTTCTTTTTCCGTTTCGTTCCGATTTATCTCTTTGTTATTTGACTGTTCTTCTATTTCTTCTATTTCTTCTTTCTCACTTTTTTCTTTTTTTGTAATCGAGCTCATTAAATATTTACTTATGATTTATGTGGATATAAAACACCATTTAGGTATGCACTTTTTTGACCGTTAATAATTGTAGGTATATAATATGGTTAGAATTTTCTGCAATCACGTGATTTGAAGGAAAATTGCATTTTCACTTTTTTTTTTGCCAGGTCAATTTTCTCCTATCGTATTCTTTTTGATGTTAATTTAGATTTATTGGCATTACCGAAAATGAACTGTCTATATTCTTCTGTGATTGAAGAAAAAAAAAAGTATTTTAATTTTGCCGTATTATTATACCGAACTCTCGACCGGGAAAAAAAATACAGTGTGAGACTTTTTTTTTTTTTTTTTGTTTTTTTTTTCGACACGATTGTTGCGGTAAATTTTACAACAAGTTTTGCCAACCCATTTCCCCTTTAATAACTTTTTGTCCCACATTCCCTTCCTGTTGCGGCTCCAAAATACTCTAAAGAGTGCAGTAGAAACCTGGTCCATCAGCCAGAGGACCGCTCTTTAAGTATTTTGGAAAAGTAACCAATCTAGGTTCCATCAGAGGTGTTGGACAGGAGGTCCACCTTATTTTACGAAGGCGGAAGAGCCACTAAATCTTCGAGTTGTCGACAGAAGGTCGAAAGAGCAGAAAGGCATGAAGATGACTCATGTCCAACGATGTGTGAACTATAATCACACCAACATAAATGTAGTATGGCCGAGTGCCCACCATAAAGTGTCGGACATCAAAGAAAAATCACAATGATGTGTTTTTCCATTTTTTATAGTTTCTGCGCGAAGGTCTACAAAATTAAGATTTTTCCCATTTATAAATTCAACCATTTTAGTTGGAAAATGGTTTAGTTCTTTCCAACAAGAATATTCTCCTCAAAATAAATAATTTGGGCTGGTTTGGGCTGGGGACTTTGCGCGTTGTGTCGTAGTTTTTCACTTGCCTTTTTTAAAATAAAATATAAATAAAATATAATTAATTTGGGCCGGTTTGGGCTGGGGACTTTGCGCGTTGTGTCGTAGTTTTTCACTTGCCTTTTTTAAAATAAAATATAATTGACATTATACGGCTGAACACGTCCACTGAGCCTACGAGGATCGCATCCTCAACGCATAGGATCGCGTGTAATGGTTGTATCACCGCTCTCAGTCGCACGTCTCTGCATAGATGGGCGAGATGCTGCTGCATGACTGAGACAAGAACACCACCACGCAAAAGATCCGAAGAGGATGGCTATATGGTCGGGGCGAAGTGGACTAGCCAGGCCTCCATTTTGAATGGGAATTCAATTTTGGATTTTGAGAAGAAAACATAATTTTATTTTGGAAGAAAGAATTTTTGAAAAAAGAGAAGTGAAAAACTTGTTTGTTTTATCGAAATCGAAAAGATAACTTGGAGTTTAAGAATAAAAACTAATGAGGAAAATATTGAAAGCGTTCAAGAAGGATATTCTTGTTGGAAAATTTTTATCAAGCTAAGTATTTTTGTGTCTGGTTGGGACCAGAAATTTTAGCTCGTCTATTGTTTGTCTAATTTGTTTTAATTCGTTTTGTTTGTGACCCTGTGTGGGGCAAACAAATTAAGATTCGAGTAGGCCTTCGCTGAATATTCGTTTCTCTCCCAAGATTGTGGGAGTCGTGACCCCTTTTGTTTTTAACTTGCATTACCATTGTGATCTTCCTTTGTGTCACCGTGACACAAAACAGTGTTTGCTTTTCTTTATTTGCTTAAACCTATTCCTAATTTCGAGAATAAGCCTTCTGCTTACCTCGAAATACCATTGTTCTATTTTTCTTTTGTTGAAAAGACTCTGGGTTTTCGTCCAGGCCTTCTGCCAAGGTTTCCCAGACCATTCACTTTACAATCAATAAAAGATTCGAATTTCCCATTGGGAATAATAATTCTATTGTTTATTTTTTTTAAAATTGAAGACACTTTTCAGCTTCCATTTGGTAAGGCAAACTACCACAAAGGTTTCCTGGCGCCCACTTTCATATATAGGTACACTACTGTACATCTATATATACCTACCCACCTTTCATTCATCAGCAATTTACATTTTATTAATCGAGCGCGATTAATAAAAATTTCGTTCTTGGCTAGGGATTATTTTTTTGTGTCTCTTTTTTTTTTATCAAACACACCGGCGTTTGACGTTTCGCGTTTTCATTAAAATTCTCAAGTCGTATTGCACATCGCTTCTGTGCATTATTTTTGTTTTGCTAAATAATTAAATCGGTATTCGGTTTTGGTTATTGGATTCGAATAATCCAAGTAGTTTTAATTCATTTAAATAATATTATCTTCGATCGCGGTCGTGTGTTTGATCGGTTTCGGTTTTTTTTTAGTTTTCGGTAAAAAATATTCCTAGCACGATGAACAATTATTTTTTTCCTCGTCGCCAATTTCACATATGTTATGGAGCAGACAAATGAAAGCCACGGCACTCTGTTTAAGACTAAATTTATTTACTTCACTTATAAACTATGGTACATATAAAACAAAAGAGACGCGTTAATACATAATAATGATTACAGTGTCTGATACGAGTATTCATACATACCAGTTGATGTATGGTGTAGTCGGAGGGACTTGGAATTGTTCTGAATGAATTCAGAATAATAGTGTGGCCAATTGAGTTATTGGTCAATTGAGAGGTGGCTCTGAGACGGATTGCTGTACTCGCGGCCATTTGTTTACTAAAAATGTCGAGGGGTGTAAGATTAAGAAGAATGTCTAAGGCAGCTGAAGGTGTCGTACGTAGTGCTCCAGTGACACATAGACACGCTGATCTTTGGACTTTGCTTAGGTGGTCCCGGCAGGACACTATCCAAAGCAGTCCACCATACTGTTATCCCATAAGTGAGTATCGGTCTTATGACCGCTGTATATAGCCAGTGGGTAATTTGTGGGTATAAACCCCATTTATTCCCTATTGCTTTTTTGCAAGAAAAGAGAGCCACCGTGGCCTTTTTTACTCTTTACTGAATATTGGGTTTCCATGTGAGCTTCTTATCTAGAACAAGGCCTAGATATTTAGCTTCATTTGAGAAAATTATTGGAGTTCCATTGATGGACGGAGCATTTAGTTGTGGAATTTTATATTTCCTTGATGGAATTTTATATTTCCTTGTGAAGAGGACCAGTTCAGTTTTGTGAGGGTTTACTAATAGCCCACATTTACCTGTCCATTTAAGAAGCTTGTTAAGAGCTGTTTGCATTAGTTCAATAAGAATTTGAGCATGTTTTCCTGATATCGCAATGGCGACGTCATCAGCGTATGCAATCACTTTGAATCCCTCTGCTTCCAGGTCAGCTAGAAGTTCATTGACAACTGAGTTCCATAGAAGAGGGGATAGGACTCCACCTTGTGGTGTACCTCTGCTGACTGATCTTCTTAGGGAGACACTTGCTAGGGTTGAGTTGATTAGCCTACTTTTAAGCATAAGATTTATTAGCTCACTCAGGGATCTGTCCACTTTAAAATTGTCTAGTGCCGTTGTGATTGCCTGGTTGCTGACGTTGTTGAAAGCGCCCTCGATATCAAGGAATGCTACCAGAGTATACTCTGTGATGTAGGGAATATTTGATAGCGCTTACTAAGGTATGTAAGGCAGTATCTATCGATTTTCCTTTGCAGTAAACGTGTTGTGTTGTAGACACTAGAGTTGGGTCTATGGCATTTCGCAAATGGATATCAATCAGACGTTCTAAAGTTTAAGGAATGAATGATGATGGACTTATAGGTCTGAGGTCTTTTAGACACACTTGGGAACATTTTCCCGCTTTGTGAATGAACACAACTTTTACTTACCTCCATAATGATGGAATGTACTTCAACTCTAAACATCCGTTCAGTACTACTTCCAGGATAGGGATAACAATATCCGTAGACTGTTGAAGTTCTGCTGGTATTATATCGTCAGGTCCAGCAGATTTATATGGATTGAAGCTGTTGATGGCCCATTTTAGTTTTTCCCTAGTGATCAGATTAAGTTTACTAGTTTTATTATTGGTTGATCCCATTGGACCACAATCAAGGTTTGCTATGTTAAGGGAGCCACCTGGGAAATGGGTGTCAAGTAGCAAGTTAAGCGATTCTTCGCAAGTATTGGTCCATGAGTCGTCTGCTTTTTAAAGAAGCTAGGCATTGTAGGATTGGTAGAGGGGATTTTCCTTAATCTAAAGGCCTCTGAAGTATCTTCTATTTTATCACAGAAGTTCCTCCAGGAGGCTCTTTTACTTTTCCTTAGCTATTTTTTTATATAATTTCAGGGATTCTTTATAGGAATCCCAGTCTGAAATTTCTTTGGAATATTTAGATCGGTTGAAGGACTTCCTACAATTTTTCCTGAGCGGTTCAAGCCCCGAATTCCACCAAGGTTGTTTCCGTTTTCCTCTTATACGAGTAAGAGGGCAGGAGGCTGACATTGATTTGTTAAGGGCTGCTGTTAGATCATTGACTTTTTTGTCAAGTTCGTTTATATTAGCAGGGATTTTCAAAAGATCGGGTTTGATTAAACTTTTTAGAGTTTCCCTGTATTTTTGCCAATCAGTCTCGATAATTACGGGAGGCTGGTTGTTAATTAGTGTCATCATTAAGTTCGAATTGAATGTATCTGTGATCAGAGAATGAGTTCTCTGCAGACCCCCTCCAATTCGTGATCCTATGATGAATCGAATCGGAGACAAGAGTTATGTCTAAGACTTCTTGTCTGTTTCTGGTTACGAATATAGGTTCATTCCCAGTATTGGTTACGATTAGGTTAGTACTAAGAATATAATCAAAAAAAGACTCACCTCTATCATTTATATTTGTACTCCCCCAGACTGTATGGTGTGCGTTGGCGTCACATCCAATTAGGGGGCACATATTTCGCAGCTCTGTTTCCTCTATAATTCTCCTCAGCATGTCGCTGGGGACTGGGCCGAGATGGTCGTGGCCAAGGTAAGCTGAGGCAAGCCAGTATACGCCTTTGTTGGTCTGCAATCTGACTGTAGTAACGTCTCGATCGCTCTAATCAGGGAGTAAAAATACATTAATATTACTTCTCACTAATGTGCAGGATCGTGGATCACCTTCGTCCAATGCATACAGCAAGTGGTACCCAGGGGTCCTGAGTCCATGAACAATAGATTTGACAATCCATGGTTCCTGGATCAGGACAATATCTTCCCCTTTTGTTTGAAGTCGGAGAAGAAGGGAGGCCGAAGCCAGTTTGGAGTGTTGGAGGTTAATCTGTGGTAGCTGAACCATCTCGGTTGCAGTTTTCCAGACCACGTCCTCTCACAGTGCTATTGAGGTCATCCTCTGAGTCTGACTCCGAGGATGACCGTAAAAGAAAATCTTCGTTATTGTAGTCTTCAGTCTCAATGTCGGAATGACTGTCGACAGTGTGAGCATCCAAGTCGGATGCGGTATTCGGTTTGGAGGGGGGCATACCTATAGAAGGAGTGCTGGGTGCATCTATATCCATTGCTGGAAGGTTGATGACGCCAGCAGGTTCCTCCACTGCGGGTATGTCCTCCGATGTTGGGAGTGCTAGTCTAGCACTTTCTTCGTCTTTCCTATACACTTTCAGCGTAATGGTAGACCACCCAAACCTAATCACCCCAGTGAATCCCTATTGATGACTATAATAGCCTATCTATAAGAACCCTCCGGATCCTCCAGCTTGGCGACTTTCCAGTCATGAGTAGTCAGGGATGGGTTACCATATTGTAGCATTTTAAGGATGATTTCTTTGTCGGAGAGTTCAGCTGGTAATCTGGTACGAGCCCTTGGTCTGCAAGGAATGTCTTCTCTTGCCACAATCTCGAGCTTAGCACCAGGCCAGAGTCCCTCCAACCTACTGATAGCGAGCTTACATAGATCGCACGACCTCCGACCACCGAAGGCGACGAGCTTGACGCGCCCCTGGTACCACCCGGCATCCTCAAAAATGGCAGGTTCACCTGGATTTTCCATCATGAGGGTCCAGTAGAAGCCTGAAGCTTGTTCAAGACCGTCGTCCACCGATCGAAGGAGATCATGCCATCTGCATTACTCCTGTCAACCACCGCTAAAATGGTTTTATCCTTTAGTACGTCACTAAATAATATATCTTTCCTGATGTTGGAAAGAGTATTGGAGTTGGCCTTTGGTCTTTTGGGTTCCGGACCGGTTACCTCAAAGGATCGCTGGCGCTTTGACGTAGAGTCTCCGCTTTTTAGAATGTTTTTTCCCCACACGAGTTTGGCAGATTGTTTCGAGTCAAGATCTGACACCGGTAAGTCACCTAGCATCTTCACTAATCTCCCCGCATTCCGTCTATCTTTTCGTGAATGGGATACACTCCTCCCTCCAGCGGTGGTGCTGTTAGTCACAGCCCCGCCGTCGCAGGAAGGAATCCCCACGGAGCTCGAAGAATTTTTACCCCTGACGCCGGTGGAACCGTAAGTCACGGCTCCATCAGCCCCCTGTTTTTAGCCAACTTTTTTTGGTTTTTTCTAATTTGCTCAAAAATGGCTGTAACGATTTTGATTAAACTAGGTGTGTTATATTCTTTTAGTATTCTTAAGAGAACTGCGTTTTTAGTTTTTGGCTAAAAATGCAAATAACTGAGATCTGCTCTTAACGGCTTTTTTTCAAATGGCCATAAGTTGTCAACGGTTCTTAAAATTTTTATTTCATTTCGTTAAATACTAACGGTACATACATTTTTTTTAATTATAACAAAAAAAAAAAATAAAAACTTATATCTAATGTACATTATGGATTATTTTGAATAAAAAATATTGTTCTTAAGTTGAGTGATTTTACATTGTCATTGCTGGAGTTAATTAAATTTGAATTTTTATTGTAAATATTAATTAAGAGATTTAAAGGACTATTAGCACCGTAGTTTGATCTACTATAAATGTTGGAAATTGGCAACTGCCTTCTCAAATTATACTGACTAGCTATGAAATTTAATCTACAAAGTATCAGTGGAGCTGAAATGGATCCATTGATTATTCCGACAATAAAACAAAATTGTAGATACGCTCTGTGACTCGTTAGAGATGGAAGATTTATTAGTTGAATACGTTGAGCGTAAGGTGGCAAGATAATTCTATTCGACCATGGTAGAAATCTTAAACAAAATCTCATAAACCTTCTTTGAACGGACTCCAATCTATTTATATGAACCGCATAATATGGCGCCCATACAACACAACCATACTCTAAGATGGATCTTACGAATGAGACATAAAGAGTTTTTAGAACATAGGGATCACGAAATTCTCGAGCAAATCTTTTAATAAAACCGAGTGTCATGTTAGCTTTTTTAATAATGTAGTCAAAATGGTCAATAAAAGTTAATTTTGAGTCCAACACTATCCCAAGGTCAGTAAAGCAAGGCAGATTACTAAGAGGTGACAAATGAATCGCATAATTATAGACAATCACATTTTTCTTGCGTGTAAAACATATTGTTTTACACTTGTCAATATTTAAAACTAAACCATTAATATTGCACCATTCCCAGAAACTTTGAAGGTCTTTTTGTAAGAGATCACAGTCTTTTAGAGAGTTGATTGTACGAAAATTTTTTACATCATCAGCATATATAAGAGACATAGAATTTGATAGGACGGACGGAAGATCGTTAATAAATAGAACAAATAATAACGGGCCAAGATGGCTACCCTGAGGTACACCGGAGTTAACAGTAAAACATTTAGAACGTTCACTTTTAAAAACAACACTATATAACCTATCTTTTAGATATGAAGATATCCACAAAACAAATCTATCGTTAAGACCCAAATATTGCAGTTTCCTTAAAAGAATATGGTGGCTTAGCTTGTCAAATGCTTTGCTGAAGTCAGTAAAAATACAGTCAACTTGTTGTTTTTTTTCAAACGCGTCAATACAAAATGTAGTAAACTGTAACAAATTGGTTATAGTGGATCTCTTTTTAACAAAGCCATGTTGGTTGTCACATAAAACGGAGGAACAGTGAAAAGACAAGATATCACAAATAATAGATTCAAACATTTTGGGTATAGCAGATAGTTTAGCAATTGGTCTATAATTTAAAATCAAATTTTTTTTACCTTTCTTATGAGTAGGAATAAGGAATGGGTTTTTCCAAAGGGTCGGAAACTTACAGCTATTTATAGACTGATTAAAAAGTAAAAATAACGGATATGACATATATATTGCACATTTTTTTAACATAAAAGCAGAAAAACAATCAGGACCAGGACTTAAGCAATTATCTAATTTTTTAATATACTCTAAGATAGTTTCCTCAGTTATAGTAAAGTTAATCGAATTAAGATGTAAAAACTCATCAACAGCGGGAATATTATTTGTATCGCAAGTAGATACTTCAAAAGCACACTGAAAATATTCGGCAAACATATTTGCTATGTCCTCTGGGTTGTGACTCTCAGAATTTTGATAACACATATTATTTGGGTAACCATCAGATTTTCTTTTACAATTGACATATTTCCAGAAATTTCGGGGGTTAGATTTAAGATCATCTTCAGTTTTAGTGATAAAGTCCGAATAAAGAAAATTATAGTAATTAATAAACTCATCTCTTAGTTTAATGTAATCATTTTGAGCCTCGACGCTCCAGAATCGATTCAACTTCACCCAAGCCTTGTTTCTTTTATTTTTAAGAGTTTTAATATGTTGATCAAACCACGGTGGAGTGTTATTTAAAGGTCTTATTTTTCGTAACGGAATGGTTTCTAAGAAACAATCAAATAAAATTTTATAAAAACGAAAGACCATTTCATCAAAACTGACATTAAAAAATAAACTACTCCAGTTAATATCTTGCAATAAACGATAGAGTTCTGAGAAATTACATTTTTTAAAATTGAATTCATGCATATTCTTACAATCATAAGTTACATTAATAATATTTAGGTTTAATGAGATAGATAATGCAGGATGATGCCGATCTTCCTCAATAAGTTTTGCATCCGAAAGTATCACAGTTCCATCAGAATTATTAAGGTCAGAAAAGTATACAAGGTCTAAAATTTTACCAAATTGGTTTTTGACATTGCTTAATTGATTAAGACCAAATGAAGTCATTCCATCGATAAAAAGAACTTCGTTATTGCTCAACGCATTAACAGCATGATAAGATTCATGCTCCGATGATTTAGTCCATTCAAGATTTGGCAAATTAAAGTCACCAATAACAAAAAGTTCATCTGAAGGTTCAATTTTGTCATTTATAGATTCCAAGCAATCGATAAGTTTATTGTAAGCATCACTTGTAGAAGAAGGCGGGATATAGCAAACAACTACATATAAATGACCGGACGGGGTTGATATTTTCACACATATTATTTCGAGGTTGGAGTCCAAAAAATCGTCGACGAGATTACAAAACAAATTATTACGAACGGCTAGTAACAATCCTCCCCCAACAGTAGCTATATTGGGGTCATTATGACGATCACGACGAAAAATTTGAAAATTGGAATCAAATAACTCTGTGTCAGCAAAAGATGAATTCAGCCAAGTTTCTGTCAGTATAAGGACATCATGTGGAATATTATTTACATTTTTATAGACCTTGTTGGTCTTTGTCCGGAGGCCGTTTACATTCTGGTAGTAAATCAGAAGTTTTTGCAGCTGCTTTGGTTGAGGCTGCGCATTGTCAATCGTTTTTGAAAATGGTGAGAATTATAATTTGATTTTCTATTTTGATACACATGCATGACAATGCCCTTAGGCCAGAATGAACTTGAGTTTAGGAGCTAGAAGACTGAGTCTGGCAGTTTAATTTTGAACGATGAATATTTAGAATAATTGCGATGGAGTATTTTTTCTACGACTATAGAATCCAGTGTCCCAATCTTAGATTTAATATGACATTTCACATCAAGAGCGTTCGTAGATGGAGCAAGCTTCGAGATAAATAGTTTTTTATGTCCTTCAACTATTTTTAAGCCTGTTTCAAAAGGTGATATGAAATTTCTTTCAGTTGTGGAGGTTGCATCGAATTCACTCAAACATTGTTTGGTGTAGTTCCTTACAGCTTCCTACCAGAGGGCATTGATTTTTTTTCGGTTTCTCTTTTTTAAATGGTGGCTCCTATACAAAGAGCCACTAGATTTTGGCCAATTTTTTCGTTTTTTCTAATTTACTCAAAAACGGCTTCCCCAATTTTTATGAAACTTTGTATGTAACATACATAGAATACTTCAAAGAAAACTGCATTTTTAGTTTTTGGCTACACATGATAATAGCGGAAATTGCTTTTAACAGTATTATTAATTTGGCCATAAGTGGACATTTGTATCATTTATAACACCCAAAAGATAACGTCTTAATTTTAATTATTAAAGGTTTCTTAACGTTAGCTCTCGTATATCGGTTTTTCCAGTTTCAGTCAAACTTTTTTAGGTTTTACCAAATTTTTCAAAAATGAGTTCTTCTCATTGGTCGAAAAGTTGGTTTTCATCGTACTATTGCACCCACAGAGCAAGTACGTGCGACCCAGTCGTGCATTTTATTTGTTATTTACATCCGCAACTGTCGGGGGGCAGTCCCGGAGAGCAGCAGATGTACTGTAAGTCACAATATCCCCACTACAGACCGTGATTTGTCCCGTCAGCTGCGGAGGAGCGTCCAGACTGGCAGCACTTCCCCCACTCTCGGACGGCTTTACAGCCTTCCCGGGAGTTGAGGTTGTCCTAGCGGTCATATCGCCCATTTCGCTTATTTTGTCTGTTATTCTTTTTCTTTTTAATTTTCTTTAGTGAACTTTTAGTCGCTGGCGACTCCTCCTCTTTCGAGGAAAAGCCCGTGCCGGCAGTCGCGACTCCTGCCGAAATTTGAGCAGATATCCCCACCCGGATTTTATCATTATTATTAGCTTTGAAGTTCAGGATTTTAGTTTATTTGAGTTATTTTGGTTAGTGTGATTCTGCAGTTGTTGAAGTGTGGCTGTGTGTGTGTGTGTGTGTGTGTGTGTGTGTGTGTGTGTGTGTGTGTGTGTGTGTGTGTGTGTGTGTGTGTGTGTGTGTGTGTGTGTGTGTGTGTGTGTGTGTGTGTGTGTGTGTGTGTGTGTGTGTGTGTGTGTGTGTGTGTGTGTGTGTGTGTGCGTGCGTGGTGTGTGTGTGTGTGTGTGTGTGTGTGTGTGTGTGTGTGTGTGTGTGTGTGTGTGTGTGTGTGTGTGTGTGTGTGTGTGTGTGGTGTGTGGTGTGTGTGTGTGTGTGTGTGTGTGTGTGTGTGTGTGTGTGTGTGTGTGGTGTGTGTGTGTGTGTGTGTGTGTGTGTGTGTGTGTGTGTGTGTGTGTGTGTGTGTGTGTGTGTGTGTGTGTGTGTGTGTGTGTGTGTGTGTGTGTGTGTGTGTGTGTGTGTGTGTGTGTGTGTGTGTGTGTGTGTGTGTGTGTTGTGTTGTGTGTGTGTGTGTGTGTTGTGTGTGTGTGTGTGTGTGTGTGTGTGTGTGTGTGTGTGTGTGTGTGTGTGTGTGTGTGTGTGTGTGTGTGTGTGTGTGTGTGTGTGTGTGTGTGTGTGTGTGTGTGTGTGTGTGTGTGTGTGTGTGTGTGTGTGTGTGTGTGTGTGTGTGTGTGTGTGTGTGTGTGTGTGTGTGTGTGTGTGTGTGTGTGTGTGTGTGTGTGTGTGTGTGTGTGTGTGTGTGTGTGTGTGTGTGTGTGTGTGTGTGTGTGTGTGTGTGTGTGTGTGTGTGTGTGTGTGTGTGTGTGTGTGTGTGTGTGTGTGTGTGTGGTGTGTGTGTGTGTGTGTGTGTGTGTGTGTGTGTGTGTGTGTGTGTGTGTGTGTGTT